>OMKR01102378.1:0-17240 GCA_900302355.1 Cyttopsis rosea
TAGCACTATGCCTCATGGTTTCATGTCTAAGTGAAACCAATAGCCTATTATTTAAACAATCAATTTTAATATCCATTGTTCTTGTGATTGTCAATTGCTTTTGGCATCAATCTTGAGAAGCTGTTCTCTTTCCCAAGGGGCTTTTCTGATTCCATATGTGATCGCCTTGGTGTTGGAGGGGCTCCCCTTGCTGCACATGGAGCTGGCGATCGGACAAAAACTACGCATGGGAAGCATCGGCGTGTGGAATTCAATCTCCCCGTATCTCGGGGGTGTAGGTGGGAAGGTTTGGCATCTGTGATTTTGTTGAATAAATGTGTTAGGTGAATCATAACACCAAAATAATGCTGTTTAAAGCTACAATCTCGAAGATTTTCTTAAATAAATACATTTAAGAAATGTCTGTTAAGTCACTATCTATCGCTGAACGAGGAAACACAAAGGTGATTGAGCCGATGTTCCACTGATGAAAGCCGTTGCATTTGCAGTATTCTGAGTTTTAAGAACCGGGTGTCTGTGGTGACATTCCCAGGAAAAAGTGACGCGTTTTCCATCGCCCAGCAGCGGTTGGTCCACCAGAGAGGGGAGGCGGAGCTAACGCAACAGACTCGCCATTTGACTCCGCGGCTCCACCGCCGCGCGCCGAGAAGACGATCGAACCTGACGATCCAGTAGTAAAAGTGATAACGAGGTTTCCGTAGGTGAAGCTGCGGAAGGATCGTCAACGTGAGCCCCGGCGGCAGCGGCAGCGGCAACGAGCCCCGGCCGGTCACACTAAACACCTCACCGAGGGGACGGCGGCCGGCTGGAAGTCACGGACTGGCCGGGGTCGGACACTTACTCATGTTGCGAGTAATTAGTAAATAGTACTACGGCCGAACAAACACAGAAAAGATCAACGACTACCGACGATGAAACTTCTAAAACAAGTGCAAATCCAAAGAAAAAGAAACAAATTCGGCGTAAAGGCAGCTGACCGACGTCACCCAGGCGACACCGTTTGGAACTCTGGGAAGTGTAGTCCAAAAACACACCTGCAATTCAATTACCGCCATAGGTGACGCCAAAAACAACAGAAAAGGAAATCTTCGAGATTGGTAGTTTGAGATGTGAGGTCTTATACATCCGTTCACTGGCGACCTGTGCTCCTAGGTGTGGCTTCGTTGATCGTCTCCTTCCTGGTGGGGCTCTTCTACAACACCATCCTGGCCTGGATCCTCTGGTACTTCTTCAACTCCTTCCAAAACCCACTTCCTTGGAAAGACTGTCCAGTTAACTCAAATCTCACCGGTAATTTCTCATTTATCGATGATAGACAAGACATGCGTCCACTAGGTTTGAGGTTTATCTCATTCTTTACCACACGGCTCAATGCAATGCTCGATACTGATCGGCGGCCTGTTATTCCTGAGTGACCGCTGTCAGGGGCAACCGCCTCTCTGCCCGGATTCACGTCCCTAGCATCACTCCACTGATCACCCTGCAGGTTATCCATTATGTAATCGAACATCTGTACATTCCATTGCTCAATACAGGTTACGTGAGCGAATGTGAGAAGGGCACGCCGGTGAACTATTTTTGGTATCGTAAAACACTGAACATAACGCCCGATATTGACACCGGCGGCTCCCTACAGTGGTGGCTGGTGTTGTGTCTGGCCACGGCCTGGTGTCTGGTCTACGTCTGCTTCATTCGTGGCATCGAGACCATTGGAAAGGTGATTCATTTGAGCAGATTAGTATCACTGCATCAATGCATGCTGTACATCAATGTGTCATTAGAATCGTCAAGTGGGTTGATATGAAATGGAAGAGCATAAAAATGCAATATCATGGGGAAAAAACAATACAAAAACGATTAAAAAAAACTATAAACTATAAATAAAAAAAAGTATACTAAATCATGTGAGTGGATCGCTTGTTGATAGATTTCTGTATTCTTTTCAGGCAATTTACTTCACAGCCACCTTTCCATACCTGGTGCTGACCATTTTCTTAATCAGAGCCCTGACGCTGCCTGGGGCGGAGGACGGCTTGATCTATCTTTTCACGCCGAATGTGAGTTTAGTTTTTTTTTTCCATGAATGAATGAAAACATTTTGATGAATCAAACAATGATATGGTCAAAATTCTCTTCAAGTGGGAAACCCTGAAGAATCCTAAAGTATGGTTGGATGCTGCCACTCAAATTTTCTTCTCGTTGTCCTTGGCATTCGGGGGCCTCATTGCTTTTTCAAGCTACAATCCTCAGAAGTAAGATATTTTTCATTTATAATTCACGTAGCAACACGATGCAATATGTCAAATGAGTAATAGTAAGAACGACTGTTTTCCTTTGCAGGAATAACTGTGAAACAGATGCCTTAATAGTCGGATGCGTCAACAGCTTTACATCTCTATATGCTTCAATTCCTATTTTTGCCATTCTTGGATTTAAAGCAAACACAAACTACAACGAGTGTCGTAGTGGGTATGTGCCTCTCCAAACAGCCACGATCACCATCTCAACAACATCATGACTGTGATAATTACGCATCTGTCCACTCACTGTGATTGCTTTTCTTCCTGATTTTATAGTTATGATCAGTGGTTTCTGTTGTTTTCATTATTGCTGTTGTTTTTATTGCCGATATTACCCAGTGTTGCTGTTATAGGCCAGTTGTGTTTCCTCAATGTGCTAGGAACATACTGACATTGACGAATGCCTTCAACATTGGGGATGAAAACATGACCCTTGGAAACTACGATGACTGGTTAATGCATCTCAACACAACCGATCCCTCTGAGGTCGAAAGCCTAAATCTAAAGACGTGCGATCTTCAAACCTTCCTCCATGAGGTGGACGATTTCACTGAATATTTTACTCAAATACAAATTTAATCGAAATATGACTTGTTAATATAGTATGTTAACAAAATAATCTTTTTTTTTTTGTGTCTGGGACCACTATTCCCCATGTTACCTATAGAGTGCCTCTGGAACCGGACTGGCCTTCATTGTGTTCACGGAGGCTGTGAACAGGATGCCAGGATCCCAGGTTTGGGCGATCCTCTTCTTCGTCATGCTCTTCTGTCTGGGCCTGTCCTCCATGTTTGGGAATCTGGAAGGAGTCCTCACTCCTCTGCTGGACCTGCACGTGATGCCGTCCTGGATGCCTAAGGAGATTTTCACAGGTAGGGTTATTACCCATTGTAATATTCCAATCATGAATAATTCCTTTAGAGCGATGAGGTCGTGCATTTCCGTTAAAAGAATGAAAAAACAAACACGGCGATCATAATTAACATCCACAGATTGCGACATTCATATTCAGCCTCACTAATTGCCGTTTCATATTCTCTCCCCTTTTGCTCGTAGGCTTGCTATGTCTCACCTCTTTTCTGGCGGCTCTGATCTTCACCATGGGCTCAGGAAATTACTGGCTGGAGATTTTCAACATCTATGTAGGATCCCTGCCTCTGCTCATCATAGCTTTCTTTGAGATGATCACTGTGACATACATATATGGAATTAACAGGTGACATTTTAAGCTATTAAACAATATAAATTCAATATAAAGGTAAGATCGGTAAATTGCATTTGTGCGTCCACAGGTTTAACGATGACATCGAGTGGATGGCCGGTCACAGGCCCAATATTTACTGGCAGGTCACTTGGAGGTTCATCAGTCCCTTCCTACTGCTGGTGGTGTTTCTTGCGTATGTTGTGATAGAGGCTGAGACCCAACCAACATATAACACCTGGAATCCAAACTATGTAAGAGCGAGTCGGTTGTTCCACAATAGCAATGTTTACAGAATCGTGCTCGTCATTTTAACACCGTATCTGTCCCCTCATTCGCTCAGGTGGACTTCCCCCTCATCGATGTTCAGCCTTATCCTCGCTGGGTTTTTGGCATCTGTGTGCTCCTTTCCACCCTTCCTGTCATCCCAATTCCCGTGGTGGCTCTCTACAGATTCTATGGCTTTCTGAAGAGGCGCATCATGGACAGACACAATAGGAATCCGTACGAAAATGAACACGAGGAAGATTTATAAATCGACACCTTCATCTTTTTCGACAAACTGGCGATTTTCATTTGTGCCTGGCGCCATGCCTGCACATGTAGTGCATTATGGAATGTGTTAATGTCTTAATTATCTCTTCATTATTTCCTACTAGGCTGTTTTATCAGAAAATAAGATTTTTTAAATTATCTTTTTTTTTGTCTTTTGCTTGGCTTTTTATTTTTTTTATAATACAGTATTATTAGTATCAGCTGTAATTTAAAAGGTGTATTTACATAGCTAAGACACTTATTTCTTTGTCTTAATTTTCATTGTGCAAATGGCATATTTTTTTTATTGGTGAGTTATACTATATAGCAACAATCCAGATCAAATCAATGTGGTATCGCATTCCTAGGAAAGTTTGAATGAAAATATTATACATGTGGGATTTGTGCTACCATTTGTTAAAATGTATATTGCATTTGTATATCTACATTGCCGGTGGATTATGTTTATTCTATGTAAAATGTGGGCTTGTGAAGCCCTTTGAGACTGTACTGTGATTAAGGGCTTTATAAATAAACTTGACTTAAAGAAAACAAGGAATACAATGCAATTAAGGGCATGAAGAAGGACAATTTATGCAACGCTGTGTGGATAGTATAGTCTGCCTTTTGGTTTTTTTTGAGGTTGGTGTGTTTTTTTTTTCACGTGAGAACAGCATGGTTATGTGTTTGCATGTATGTGAATACATGCATTTCTGTGTGTGGTGTGTGAAAGACAGACATTCAGAACTGGACATTTGTGTGTGTGAGTGCATGCGTGCGTGCAACCAATGACTCTGCCCCTGTGTGTATTTCAGTCAAGTGAGTTACACCGTTGCCCTTTTTGTGGTGCGGGTGGACGGTGATATTGTCCCGTCCGTGTCACGTGCTTTGGAACATGCTGGCTGCCTTTGTTGTCCCCGTGCCTGTTCTGCTTTTCTGGCACTTTCATACAATGGTGCACTTAAACACTGTGATGTTATCAAGCCTTTCAAACTACTATAGCTTGAATTCCAGCTCTCAGGAAAGACTAACATCCCAATGTAGGATACATGGCAAAAGACACACCGCTGAAGAACAACACCAAGGATTAAGGATACCGTCAGAACAAAGGTAACGACGACTGAACTCACTTTGACAAATTACCGTGATGTTTCTGTCGGTAGTTTACTTAACTTACTGTATAACTTAGTACTTGTCGGGTTGTGCAAAGGATCATGCTAGTTTTGAACGACTTGATACACAGGCTCCACATTTGAAATGAATCAGCAAAGTCGACGTCTTGAATTAGTGCATTTAAATGTTGTATAGCAATATACCGCGCTTTACGGCTGGTTTTGGCATCATGTTTGTGAACGAGGAAATGGGTCGTAAACTAACGGTTTATATTGCTCAACACGTCCCTGTACTTGTAGTGAACACGGGTGGTGTTATGCTCAATGTTCAGTAATCAAAAGCAGCGTTGTAACCTTTACAGGGTGATACAAGTTCAGTGGTGTGTTGACCTATGACCCCCACCGTAGGAAATGTCCCTACGAGCAGATGCCTCCCAGTGTGGTGGAGTGGTGGTCGAGTTTGAGTCTGATGACGTCAGGGACACGAGACCCAGAAAGCCTCGGAGTATACCAGGTGAGCCCAAATCTCCGAGGAGGGGGACGCAGGGCACTGCGAAAAGCCACGTTTCGCTAAGGGGGAGCCGTTTGTTTAGTTTGACTTTAATTCCCATTTCTTCTCAAGGTTCAGCTCTCATCTACCTCAGGGGTCCCAAGTTTCTGATCTATGTCAGTGGAGCGTTGTCAATGTGGGTAAGAAGCGCTTCCTGACGTAAACGCGGCAAAAACACCGGACAACCACATTTCCATAAGCGCAAGGTCGGAACACTGTCAGAAAGCATCTTGCCGAGCATCTCAGTCATGTCACTTCCTTTACTTTGTTTCACAGGGTGACCGCATGTGGCACTTTGCCATATCTGTGTTCCTAATTGAGCTTTATGGTCGTAACCTGCTGTTGACTGCTGTGTTTGGCTTGGTGGTGGCCGGGTCAGTGCTCCTCCTCGGCGCTCTGATCGGAGACTGGGTCGATCGGAATCCAAGGAATAAGGGTCAGCGCCATAAAAGTGTATTTCTAACATACGCTTCTATTGTCACATTGTTTAACCGATTTTTACTACCTTTGGAGTTTTTGAAATCTTTCTTTTTGTTCCTTCCATTTTAGTCGCACATGCATCACTATTCATTCAGAACATTTCAGTGACAGTGTGTAGCATTGTGCTCATGTTGGTGTTCTCATATAAGAAGTGGATTGAACAGATTTGGGATGGATGGCTTACTGTGAGTATACCCAAGTTGAAACACATTTCACCTAAATCATTTTCGCTGTGCCATGAATACTACACAGGGGTAGTTTTTGCTGCTAATGTTCAAAATGTTCTGTCTGTTGTTTCTGCTACTGAGCCTCTGGCTACTCTGTGCTGTCACGTGTAGTAACATGTTGCATCGCAAAACTTACGCAAGGTGGTTTGTTATACGGTGGTGATCGTCCTGGCAGATGTGGCAAACCTTGCAAGCACGGCACTGACCATCGCCATTCAGAGGGATTGGATTGTGGTTATTACAGGCTACAACCGTGGACACCTCGCAGGTGAGTGACATTACTCTGTGATCTGCTTATTGCTTTTAATATGGTGAAAACGTGAAACTGCTGAAGGTATCATAAGTGGATCCACATGTAACCGGCTGTGGTTTTACAACCAGCTTATAGAAAAACAACACTAATAATTGTTTCTTTGACTCTGACCAAAGGGATGAATGCCACCATGCGGCGGATCGATCAGGTGACCAACATCCTGGCCCCGCTCGCAGTGGGACAGGTCATGACCCTGGCTTCCAATGTAGTGGGCTGTGGCTTCATTCTAGGGTGGAACCTTGTGTCTCTCATAGTGGAGTTCATCTTCCTGTCACGGGTGTACCGCATTGTCCCCGCGCTGTCCATCAAAGCACCGGATATAGAGGTGGACCAGGCCTTTCTGCAGAGGAGGGGGAGGCCACGAGGTACGGATGAATCACTCTGCGGGGCATTGGGCCACTATATGGTTATAGAATTTTAATTTATACGTTTAAATTGTATTTGAAAGTGAAATAGCATTTAAAATAATAAAAAGCAAGTAAAAGAATAGTAAAAAAAAACATAAACATTACTGTTCATCACTTATTTTTCAGGCACATCATTTCATTGTATTTCATTGCAAAAACCTATTTTTCTGCGATCAGTAAAGCTTAGACAAATATTAGGGTGTAGTGAAATGTATAAAGGCAAACAAAAGTGTAGGTGTTTTTGATAAGGGCAATGTCTGAGTGCTCTTAATCCTGATTGCAAATTGTATTTTGTATTACATATTGTATTGCATTTGTATTTATAGAAATATTGAAGGTAAATATTTAGCAACTGATTTAAATGCGCACTTCAATTATATTTTCTTAATATGTTCCCAGTTGAGAAAAGAGTGTAACCTCCGTGTGGTCGGCCATTAATGATACCGATATGATCATTTCAACATTAACAGGCCTGTTGAAACAGTTTACTTGACACTGTCTGGAGAATAAGTGAAATAATTGTTTCGATTGCAAAGGAGCTGTTCCATAAGGTTTACACAGTACATGTGCAAACTCAGAACCACTCATTTTCGAGAATAGTGATTTGGCCCTAGTGAGCACCAAAGGATTAGGTGCCTACTCTACATTGGCCTAAACCGGTGATTCCCACCCTGAGGTGCCCGACCCACACGGGGGCGCTAGAGACCGTAGGGGAGTCATGAGGACTTTGGGGCATGTTTCCTAATAATTTAATATTGGTTCAAAAATCCACGACTGTTACAGCAATTCAAATATAAATGGTTGCAAACAATCCATAACAATGCACTTGTTATGGAAATGCACTGGTTATGTGAATGGTATGCTGGTTATATAGTGTGCACGTGTATAGTTGCCCTCTTTAAAGATAATAAAATAAAGAGTGAATGAAATGTGGTCTAAACAGGAATGGTTACAGGCCTAAATGTTAAACAGTGCAATGCAATGGTGATGAAATATGTGTGTGAGGAAATGTAAGGTTCTACCAGCTAATGTTAGATGCTAGATGTATCACGTCTTTGAAATGGGGTGTGTGTGTGTGGGGGGGGGGGGGTCTCAGATTGAATCACATTTGATTTAGAGGTTCTCTGGGGGAAAACGGTTGGGAAACCCTGGTTTAACATTTAGATGTTGCAGATGACACTGACCGATTTGATGGTTTTCCTTTCCTTTCCCAGTGCAAGGTGACGCTAGAGAAGCTGTCGCTCTAACAGAAGACAACTGCAACTTGAGCATAAACCTGAAAGAAATCACCAACCTCCCGCTGTGCTTCCGGAGGTTCCGCTGGCTTCTGAGCACTTGTAAGGACGGCTGGAGGGCCTACTATCGCCAGCCTGTCTTCCTGGCAGGCATGGGGCTGGCCTTCCTCTACACCACAGTTCTGGGCTTCGACTGCATCACAACTGGCTACGCTTACACTCAGGGCATCAGCGGATCTCTCCTCAGCTTGCTGATGGGCGTGTCGGCCATCACAGGGCTGATGGGCACGGTGCTATTCACCAAACTGAGGAAGGCTTACGGGCTGGTTAACACAGGAATCATCTCCAGCTGCCTTCACCTGGGCTGCTTGCTGCTGTGTGTGTGCTCTGTGTTCGCCCCCGGCAGCCCCATGGATCTTAGCTTGATCATGCCCTACATTGACAGTAACTCCTCTTCTGAGGTGGGAGGGATGGTAAGCCAAAGACAGAAGCACACGTATCCCCTGCGAGGAGGCAGCAACCAGCCGCTGCTGCCCGACCGCTCCTCCATCCACTGGACCAACAACACTGTGCTCTTTGATAACGTTCCCTCTGGCACGGTGCCGGCATCCTACACCTCCATAATCCTGCTGTTTTTGGGTGTCATCACGGCACGCATCGGTGAGTAGGGAGGTTTCCAGGGCTCACTGGCTTCAATAATGGTTTCAGGCATTACATCCTTAGTGGACCCAAATTAACTTTCTGTTGTGCCGTGTGTGTTTCAGGTCTGTGGTCCTTTGACCTGACGGTGACCCAGCTCCTTCAGGAGAACATCTGTGAGTCAGAACGGGGCGTAGTCAATGGCGTGCAGAGCTCCATGAATTACCTGATGGACCTTCTCCACTTTATTATGGTCATCTCCGCTCCACAGCCACAACACTTTGGCATCCTCGTCATTATCTCCGTCTTATTTATCACCACGGGACACACAATGTACTTCCTATATGCACGCAAAGCCAAGAGAAAACACCGCCTTGACACGTAAGGAGCAGCACAAGCATACAAGCATGTGGCTGTCACGTGCACAATCTCCACCCTGCGCTCGTGAAACGAATGTCCCCGTCTTGTTTCTTCAGCAGTCACATTGCTAAGCAACAATGCAACAGTCCACTCCCCATCCAGCCATTCCTTTCAACACAACACAGCGAGTGTCTGTCCCCACATTAGTCGCTTTCTTCCTGCAGGGCCAAGCGCCATGGCAGCAAACCAGTACTCAGGTGAACTAGAGTGGGAGACGCCCTCTCCCTTCATGTATTAGTTGATGTGGACACAACCGATGCTGTGTTGTTTCCTCAGTGGGAAATAGCCTGACCTCAGATGTAACGGGAAGCAAAGGTAACGTTAAAGCGCCTGCACAAGCCTTTAACAGCCCCATAGGATTACAGGAGGAGTTTCATCAAGCTAGCCTGTTGAATCACACAGCATTTTGGGATGGGAACGTAGAGAGAGATTAAGGGATTTTTTTTCTCATGTTCACACAGTTAAGAACATTGTCTCACGACGAAAAAAACTTAAAAGTGACGGTGAATAACAAAAGTAATAGTTGACAGAACTTAAACAAGTGGCATTGATGTTACTGATCCGTCCACTTGGAAATACTCCAGGATGTCCAGCAAGGAATGTAAAGGGAACTAGATGTGAGATGTATAGATCAATAAATACAATCATAAAAGAATATGCCCCACCCCTTTGACTGACAGAAGAGGAAGGACATAGAAAATTATTTCCCTGGTTTGTTTCTCTGTGGATGAATCAAGCAGACACTTGCCCTCTCTTTCAAACTCATCACTAAACTTGGTTTATGAATGAAATTAAATAAAATCTTTAATATGTATGTATTAACCAGCTCAATCAAATAGTTCCATTCTCTTTGGATACACTTTTAATTGTTTGAGTACTTATTCATGAAAATGGCAAACAAATTCTTGGTATTTCTCCCTCACGTAGACAGAGTGATATTAATGCAGTTTTATAGCAATCCTTTCATTATGTGCATTTCTTTCATGTTTGAAATCAGTGATTATCGTATGCTGATAGCAGCTCTGTATGACTGCAGTAGTATTAGAGTACACTATGCTTTATGTCTTGTTCAAATGAACTATACATTACCTTACCTCAGCTCAGAACTAGACAACTGTTTGAAAAAAGGACTTGGACATTTCTGTCAGCTACTGTATTCTGAAAAAAAAGGTCCTTTATGTACAGTGAAAATTTCATTGAAGTTTTAAATTTTGTACCGCAACCAGCACCACATCACATTATATTTGTAGAATTTTCCTGTGTACTGTAGTCTCAGTACTGTGCTGTCCTCATCTGTTCCAGATCAATATTTATGATCAGACAATAAACAAATGAATAACACCTTCTCCTTGTGAATTATTACAGCCAAGACTAATTTACAAACAATATACTGTACCATACAACGTATAACTGTTTTACTTTTTGAAAGACGGTCGCCGATGCCACTCTACTTAACCAATCCCTGTGACCCCATTCAGTCACAGCCTATTACTAAAATAAAGTCACCACTGAACTCAACCTTGACAAGGTAATGCTGGAATTGGAATCCTTCCCAGAGACTGAGCACCCTTGTGTTTTTGACACTGGCTGTCCCATGTGAACTCTGCATATTTAATGGATAATTTCCAGGATGCTTGGCTCCCAAAGCAGTATTATAGATTCTGCTGACTCCAACTGTGACTCTACTGAAGCTCATGGACCTTTGCAAGCTTGCATTTCCACCACTGAAGAGGCATAGAGGATTCTGCGATATAGTACTGCAGGTAAAGAAAGTCCCTTATTAATCACAAAGTAGCTCTATGTCCATGAGTTCTATGGTTTGTGGTGGTGAGTTCAACTATTTGGCTGAAGGGGGCGTGCAGGCAGGCAGAAGACAACATTAAAGGTAAGATGGAAGAGCTGCACAAGTCAGACTAATGTTTCCGGTGTATGATTTGGCCAACAGGGGTCAACAGAGAGTCAGAAATTAAAGCAGGGTATACATGTGTGTAATGATATTTATAGAGAAATGTGAAAATGTGAAACAATCATTTTTAGAATTGTTCATAAACTTTGGGTGAGGGAACAGTACTCGTGTCACTCACATATATGTAAATGAATTCCCAATTACAGAATAGATTTATCCATAATGTTAAATTGTTGATAAAACAATTAAAGGTTGTTGTTGTTATTATTCTTATTATTGTCTTAGCAAGTCTCCAAAAACACAAGAAAGAATAATATACACTACTGCAGCCATATTATTGCTATTACATTATGGTAGTACTGTACCTTATCTTCCAGTTTCCATCGTACTTCTTATGGAAGTTTGACTTCAGGCGTTCTCTTAATTAAGAGAAACTAGGTCAGAGTTGTATGTTATCCTGTCTTTGTGCTGTTGCTTTGCCTTCCAGAGAAAAACCTTCACTTGAAAGGATACCTAAAAAAAAGACAGTTAATAACTTCATTAATATTTAAGATTCATTGGACATTGTATGGCTATGCAGTCTACCATAGAGATACAAATATCGCCTGCCCACAATGATGCAGACCCTTCCTATATGCTGTACATTGCTGAAGAGCAGCACTGAAGCTTATTTGTTTGTACTGTAGGTTTGATTTTCATGAATACACAACTCTCGCTTGATTATGCTTTTTTTTTCTTTTCATCATATATAATGGTTGCCTTGTTTTACCACAAATTATGCATCTCAGTTGACCCTATAGTTGTTTTGGCGCCATCTGCAGGTGGGGAGAGCCAGCACTGGCAACGAGAAGGGGATGCAGCTGCAGGAGATTGAGGTAATTAGCAGAGTGTTGAAAAGCTGCTGTGGTTTCACCTCTCTCTTTCTCTCTCTCTCCCCCTCTCCCTCCCCGACAGCGAGGCTGGGCTTCCATTCCAGAGCCAGAACTTTATGTTTGTTTGAAAAGACATTTCTGTGAAATAAATGCCCAGCAAAGTCTGGTTTTCGTTCGACCTGCTTCCTGGTAATCTCTCTACCCCGCAAACGACCAGAGACTTGTCATAGATACATTCATTCCTCAAATGAAATATCAAGTTATCCGAGGATAACTCACTGTCTGATCATGAATTACAGAATCAACCGTTTGTTATTTACATATATTGCTCTAGGGAAGGGGGTATGTTGACAGGCAGCACAGTGGCCAGACCTGTTGCCGCGCAGCTCCAGAGACCTGGGTTTGAATCTTGCCTTTGGTTTGTGCCTGCGTTGAGTTAGCATGTTTCCTCCAGGTGTCCTAGTTGACTCCCACCACCAAACACAGAGCCACATCATGAACAGAAAAGGCAGGTAAAAGGCCGGGTGGATGGATGGATGACAGAACCAACATTTGTCGCAAATCAGGCTCGGTTTCAAATGAAAGAGAAGCAGGCAACACCTTTACTGCCGTGAGACAGGAACATTTTCTCATTTGGCTTTTGCTGTATCAGCCACTTTTTCCTGCAGCAGCAGAGGTGAATGGCTTTATTAGAAGGCAGCGGAGCATCACATTGCTGACAGTGGGGAAAGAAAATATATAATGCTAATAGATAGCATTCATGTCAATAGTTAATTTACTTCCATTAACTTTGTACTACATTTAGTTTGCTCCTTATGATCTTTATGTGATTATCTTCGGCACCTATGTTTTAAGAAGCTAATATTGGAATGCGAAGGGCCATGTCTATGCTGGACGAGTAGATATTTAGGTCAGGATTTGCAAGCACATGTCCTTGTTCCTTTCTGTTTAATTCACAAGGGAAGACAGTTGGTCCTTGACTTTCTATGAGAATTCAGAACTGGTGTAACATGTGTAACCTGACTCTATTGCCTGTGATGGTGTTGAGTGATATATGATCGTGATATGTTTTCATTCACCCAATTCCTTTTAATTAAATTGAAGACAATTAAGGTTAAACAAAAGGTTAAACAAAAGGTTAAACAAAAATTGTATATGCATTATGCAAACACTACAGTTGGTCTTTGACATTCTATGGGAATTCAGATTCCCCAATGTTGTTACCACACAAGTAGAAACACTCTGTCCTCGCTCTCGCTCTCTCTCTCTCTCTCTCTCTCTCTCTCTCTCTCTCTCTCTCTCTCTCTCTGGTTCTCGCACTCTGACACTAACACAAATCTCCAGCCCCTCCAGTGTTTGGTCACATAGGATTCATGCTCTGCTCTCTCCTGCTTTCGGGAGATTGTGAAACATCCAACATGCCAGATGTTTCCTGAGACCCTCCATGTACCCGACTCAGTCCCCACCCCAGCAGAGAATGTCCTGTGAAGTGGGGAGTAACAGTCAGCTTGCTAACTCTCTCTTACTGAAGGTAGTAAGTGCTTAGAGACACCTGGAGTCCAGGGTTTCTAGCCATCTCTGCCTGTGCGTCCCAGCTAGAGAGCAGGTGGAGGAGGCAGAGCCGTGCGTCAACTGGGAATCACCTTGGCTGCCGTGAGGGAGGAGGCTGCAACTCACCTACGCATTCAGACATACTTCAATACCTTCTCATTTTTTGCTGCTCACCCTTGTGAGAGTGCAGAAGACGTGCCAGACGGGGATCCTGGTGTTTTGAGCCGGCAATGTCGTGGGACTGTGGCCTGAGGTACATGTTCTCCATGTCCCCTGCTCTGCAGCCGGGGGGAATGTGTGTTCTGCATGATAAGGAAGACCTGTCCCGAATGGAGATGGTCCAGAGACTGGCCAAGGACGGCTACCGCTTCCTCCAGAACCACAACAAAGGCTCTGAGAGGACAAGAGAGGTGAGAAACATAATGCTGCCACAACCATCCACTTAGTTATATCCTGTTTATTACTCCTATTTTCATACAATAGTATGAACTTTAATTAATAGTAATAATGCTAAAATTCGATTTCAGTTTGAAATATAAAGATCTGCATTAATGACTGAATATGCTAAACCATTGTTATCATCGATTAAAGTTACAAAAGTGTGCAAGTTTAATGACTTGTGAATTGAGCATGTATGCATAGAGGTCTATAGGTCCAATTTAAATTCCTATTCTACTACTACTATTCACACATACAGAACTTCATAAGTGATGTGTTTTCATGCACATCACTTTGGATATCCCTGAGTGTATCAAGTTGTGATTCTTTGTGGACCCTAAGGTAAACTTTAAGCAAGGTGGTAATTCAAAAGCAGAGGGCTTATGTGAAGTCCTAAGTGACACCTCTCTTTGGCTACAGTATCTATCATAAGGAATACTTTACTCAGTTTACAGTGGGCATATAAATGCATCTTTCAGACCAGTTGTAGTAAACGATAGGTAAACTAAATATTTATTATTGCATAATTGGATTGCAGTAAATGCTATTGTATTAATGACGGCCTCAATTCAACAGCAATAAAGGAACTTTACGTAATTAAACAACCAGTTGCATGCTGATGTAGGTGTTGGCTGGGTTTTTCCCTTCCTGCCAGCTGAATCAGAATTCAGAGTCCAAATAGTAACAATGGCAGGAAGAGTTGACGCAAAAAGCCCAGACCAGAGCAGCATGCCAAGACATTGTGGTGTCAGGGTGGTTTCCAGGCCGCCAGCTCTCTGACCTTTTCTCTTACACTGGACCAGGATCACTGGATCTTTATCGATACCGTTACTCTCTATAATGACCTTCGGTTTGTATCGTAGGCTGCTTCCAATCTGATCAAAAACAATGTGCTTATTTTCTACTGTCGATTTCATGCTACATGAACTCTTCCATCACTCCTTTCACTACCGCATTGATGCAGTGCAAAAATACAGTTAGTTACAGTCAGCACTCATCTCTCCTTTCAGTAAGCATTCCATATTTATTGCGTTAGGCTAAGAGCCATTTCAACAAACAAAAGGAACAGTATTGTTACTTTTGTTTTCCAGCCGGTCACCACTGCACCGAGCCTACAGTAGTAATGGACAGATAAAATGACCTTTTATCTAATGCTTGACATTATCTGGGAAAATTAAGATTATCTGAGATTATCTAGGAGTACTCTCAGATTATAGAATGATTTAAAATAATCCAATGATGCCTGTGACGCACACATTACATGATACTCTGAACAGGCACATGGCCTTCAACCCCAAACAGCTCAGTTAAATTCCTGCTTGTGATACTTTACATACAGTAGGCTTCTTTTCTATGAAACTATTTGAGACCTTCTGTGAGAAGGAAATTGTGAATGTTACACAATCGTACATCATCCCCAACAGAATGAAATCTATCTTTCTGTGAGTAAACATTTATTTATACTAGGTCCTTTATAAATTCCCTTTTGCCACATGCTCTATCTTGGCTATGGGAAAATTGTTTTATAAAGGTCTTGCATACCAATGAAAAAAAACTGTCTTAATATTATTTTGTCCCTTTTATGTACTTCTACAACTTCTATCCGTCTTAGATACCTATCTTTTATATCTGTGCCTGTCAGGATAGAGACATTCCAGATGACTTGCACATGATACATAATGTGCATCCTTCATCTTAACTATGTCATTCATCTTAACTTTATCATTAGAGTGCCATTCAAAGTCTGCAAGAGGCAACTATGTGGGATTGGACAGTTGTGCTTGACTCAACACTATGCCCTCTGCGTGACTGATGAGACGTGTGGAGCTATAACACTCTCAGAGAACTGCTGGCTAATCTGCATGTGTAGGTCACCTCCCAGATAGAGTGGAAACACTGGGATCCAGGCACTCTAACTCATTAAAAGCGTCCACTCCAGAGGACATAGTGTTTTTTAGATGGACGTTGAGACCGTGGAGTCCAGCGCATGCAGTGCCGAGGTTTGTGGCTCCAGAGAAGGAATCAATAATTCATTGTAAGGAAAGGGTTGTCTGGTGTTGTTTGCCTAGTCAATGGGAATCAATGTTAATTCAACAAATCCATTTTTTTGCTGAAAAAAAAACATCAATGTTTGGTCTGTCTTGGTTTGTAGAATCATGATTAAAGGGCAAAAAGATGTAAGCTTCACAGCGCTCCCTTTCCGGGAAGTCTCTGTGGTTGTTTCTTCCCGTTTCGGGCCAAACCTCCAGAGGTCATGTTGTGTCCAGTCTGCACTGGACACAACATGAGAGTTTTTGTGTTTGTCCAGCATGTGTGCAAAAATGTGCAAAGGAAAGAGACAGAGTTTACTGATTCTAAATTGACAAACCACAGCACAAGTACTGCCTGCAAACACAGCCAGTAATGAGCACTTTTGCCTTGCAAAAAATAATAATAAGTGTTAAGAGATAACGGCCTAGAGCGCTGTGCTGAAATCAACAATTTAACATCATTTTAACACTTGCAGGTATGTGCATTTGTGTCCATGTGTACATAAGTAAACATATCACAGTTCATAGTAAGTGTGGCACAAAGTACTGCTTGATGACGGACCCTGAATGCCTCCTGACAATAGACCAGGGGTGGGGAAATTCTGGCCCTCTGACCTATTATGGCCATCCAGGCAATCTCCATGGGTGTGTCCTAGACTTTTCTATTTATATGTGTTACTGTACTGTATATCTAAATTCCACTGTGAAAAAGTAGTCAACCATACCACTAAGCATAAATTTCCATACAAAACGACGAAACCTTGCCTTGGGAAAATAATTATTAATATTATTTTCTCTTTAACTACTATATTCAAATGACCTATGAATATGTTGAGTGTGAGATAAGATTTACTTATGAACATTCAGTCAGCATAAAATGTGGAATATGTGTTTGTAATTCACATGTGAGTTCATAGCATTGTATGGCCTGCTATCGTATGCGTAATTATTAATCTGGGCCCAAACAGGAAGAAGCTGCCCCACCCCTGCAAGAGACAATTAGAGCAGGAAAACAACAGCCACTT
>OMKR01102379.1:0-18189 GCA_900302355.1 Cyttopsis rosea
CTCCTATTATAGTCACAACAGTTATTCTGATATTATGTTGATTATTTAGTGGTCATTTAATATATAATAATATAATAATAGTGTGGAGTTTGCACGTTCTCCCCGTGTTCGCATGGGGTCTCCTCCAACATAAGGACCCTGACTAAAAATGTGCAGAACACTTCCTGTCCTGTCCCCTGACCACGGCATGGACCCACCACCTGGAATTGGTCCCCGGGCGCCGACAAAGTGAGGGCTGCCCACTGCTCCTGGCTGCCCCTGGAGGAAGGACGGCCAGGATGGGATAAAAGCAGAGACTATATCTCATCGTTCGCCACTCGTGTGTGTGTGTGTCACCCTCCGCATGTGTGTGGTATAATGTGTGATTATTAAATCATTCATTCTTATTGCGAACATTTCCTCATTTTGGTTTTGAGGAGCAGATCTCCCTTGCTTTCACGTTGCTTTGTTGGGACACAACATTCACTAGTGACCTTCATTCGCTTGTATGAAGTTGACTGTGGATTAACCTTTAGAATGCATCATCAGAATGCTTTATTTAAAATGTAATTTCGCATTTTAGCACCCAAAGTCTAAAAATGAAGTTCAAAATGTGACATCTTGTGGCACGCCAACATACTGTGAAATAAAAACCTTTCTTCACACTTGATCTGCATCTTTGCGACTGGGCAACTGTACCCTTTTGTCTAGTTGGCGAGTCGACTGTCTATGTAGAAAAATCTAACTCAAAACTTTTGTTAGTCATTATGTTCACTTTCACTTTCTATGATTAAAACTAGCTAGCATTGTTGGTAATATATGATAATTTGCTTTGTTTATGACACGGTGATGCAAATGAGTGATAACTAAGCTCACCTCAAAAAAATTAAGAGGGGAAGGAAGCAGGAAGTGGGAACTGAATGTCTGAAGATGGCCTTTAAAGTGACTTGGCCTGTATGAGTGGTTCAAGGCCTGAAGTGATGGAACAGGGAACTTTGACAAACTTGAAGGCTGAAATGTTGCAGCAACCCAACCTGTCAGTGGTGTCACGTGATGCAGTAGATGTGTGCTCACTTAAGCACACACACACACACACACACACACACACACACACAAAGCAACAAGAAAAACCATCAAAGCGGAAGAGAGCATCATGGTTTAATATTCATGCATTAATATTATATATATAACAATCTGTACAGTGTATTGTGAACTGTCTTATAATCACATATAAGCAAAAACACAACTGAATATGATACTGCATTGTACTGTTCATAACGCAGCCATGTCAGTTTTGATCTTTTAGTATCTTGCCTGCTGTACCGCATTTCTGGATGCAGATGACGTGCAGTTTTTATCTAGCGTCTGACCTTTTTCATTGGTAGAAGTTAAATGCAACAATGAGTCATATGTTTATTTATCTGTTTCTTTTGTTTTGTTTTTTGTTTTGTTTTTTCATAAACACACATTTGTGCTTTTCTAGGTTTGCATGTGCAACCCCTTACGCAGCTGAGCGAGTGAGGGCACAGGGATGAACAGTGTGTGTGTGTGTGTGTATTTCTCCAGATGCAGCTGTGTGAACAGGAAGTTTGGTGTTAATTGGAGTCTTACTCCAGCTGCCCGCAGGTTAAATGGTGTCACACTCAAAAGAAAGGGTTAAATGAAACCACATGGACACAGACACACACACACACACAGGCACACATGTGCACAAGCTCGCACTACACATGTTAAAATATGAGAATCTGCAGATGCACTCTCTCTTGCAGAGCCGCAAGCAGCACATGGAGTCCATTCCTACCACCAACATTGCTTTCATGAGGCCAATATGACAGTGTTGTGTGATGTCTATGAAAGCATCTGTACACGGTGATTGCATTAGCGGAGTGTGCATCAGCATGTGTATGTTCATTAATATATGTGCGCCTGTGCATATTGTCTGCATTTGCACGTGTGTATGCACAAGTGTGTAAGAGGGCCTCTGTGCATGTTTGTACTGCGTGTATGTACTTGTTTGTCTTTGTGTGTGTCTGCATGCACATCAGTTTGCACGTCTTCATGCATGTATTGCGTGTGGGGGTGTACGCATGTGGGTGTGTTACGGGACAGCATGTTTAAAGTTGCTGCTATAAATTAGTGGTTTTGTCAGGATTGTCTGTTTGGCCTGGTTACCGTGGTTACTGCTCCTCCAGTCCACTTCCAGGGCTGCTATGTTAGCATTTAATATTGTTTGTGGTGGCACAGAGCAGAGAGAGAGAGAAAGGTGGATGAAAAGCGAGGGACTGTGTGTGCCTCTGCATGTTTGCCTGCACGTATGGCTGTTTGTGTGTTTATATGGCTGCATTCTTCTCTGCGCGTGTTTGAATACATGTTTGTGTGTATGTTTGTGTGTGTGCGTGTATCTGCATTGCTGAATGTTAATTTGTGTGGGTGTTTACATGTGTGCAATTATTTGTATGCAAATATGTGTGTGTTGCATGCAAATTTGCATGTGTTGAACAGTTAAATATGTATCTGTGTGTTTGTTCGGCAGCCCAGACTGGAGAAAGACCAAGTGATGGGAAGAAAATAGAGGTGGAGAGAGAGAGGGGTACAGTTAAGAGATGCTTTTCATCACTTTTCAACACTACAATTATATTTTCTCTTTCCTTCCATCTCCTCACTTCCATGTTTCCAACCTCTTTCTCTGAATTTACTTTCACCAGGTTCGGTTCCCAGTGCCTCTCATTTTTCTTTTTACTCATTTCTTTATGAATACTTCACTCATCTGTTCTGCACCCTCGACATCTCTCCTTCTTCCTCATGCGCCTTTCTGTATTGTTTCTCTCACTCCATCTCCAAGAGCAACTATTAGGTTATTTTTAATGAATTAATCATCTCAGGCTCATGGAGAAGATGGTTTGAAATGTGCATTTTGTTTTATTCTACCTTGTTTACAGGCAGAAAGGGCAAACACACAGGAAAAATGTAGGTGTAGATGCCACAGCGCAGTAGCAGGATGCTGGATTATGGTAGAAATCCACTGCCCTGAAGTGCAAAACACAACAACTCACAAAACACAATGCCAAATAAGAAAATGCAACGCCAAATCAGAAAACACAACATTAACTCCTACCAGAAAAGGTAGGTGCCTATGTATGTACCTTTCAATTTTAATATATTTTTATATTTATCTCACATTTTTTATTTATATATATTTTTATTATTTTTATTTTACTCTTTCTCCAATCTAATCCAATTCCCTTATCGGGTTTTTATTATAGATTTGATAATATTTCACTATTTATTTTATTATAGATATTACCTTATATTATACTACATTCCATTATAATTTAATTTAAAAAAAATATATTGGTCTAATTTTTATAGAGGTATAAAGGATGTAATAGAGGTATAAATAATAACATTATTATGAATGAATATTAGTGTAAGAAACTCCAGGATCTGCAACGGATCTCCAATGGATGGGAATGTCCTGAGTGACATGCGCAGTGGCCAGTACTTTGTCTTCGGATGAGGCGGACCGGAAGTGACGATGTCCCCCGAATCATCCAATCAGCAACGACCCTCCTTGTCAATAGGACCAACCTTTTCTGGGAGGAGTTAATGTTGTTGTGTTTTCTGATTTGGCGTTGTGTTTTGTTATTTGGCGTTGTGTTTTGTGAGTTGTTCTTGTGTTTTGTTCTTCAGGGCCACCGTATCCCACTGACCAATTTCAACAATTACAGTTGTAGCTCACATTTCAATTATAATATGTGAAGCTCGGCGGGGTCAACCAGACAGACAATGACGGAGACACAGACGGAACCTACGTGGATGGCCGAAGCTGGTATTACTGCCTGCCGCGAGGCTTACAACTACCCCGGGGTTGAGGTGTCCAGTCGGACACCCTCTTGGATGGCCGTGTCCCTTTTACGAACTTCTCTTCAGACATTTCTCTCGCTTCCACTCACACCAGGCGCTCACCTTTTTACTGGATAACTGCTAGACTTTGTATAACTTAATGTGTCTGCAGAGATCATAGGACATATTGTGAGACAGTCTAAACAAGATCAACATGTTGTAATGTAATTTCTAAACAAGTAATAAGCAGAAATCACAAAGATTGTTTTATATTTTTCACACAATAACTAAAAAAACATTTGTGGTCAAACTGTTTGTTAAAAAATACTTAAATTGCTGCTGTTTCCAATACTCCTCTCTCTATGACAACATTGATGTGTCTGGGATGCTTAACCATGTAGTATTTAGACAAAAAGGAGTATTTACACAAAAACATCCAGTTTTTACAAAAGTTAACCTCTTGGACACGCCGGTGGGTCCACGGCGCAGTCCGTATTTGATTCCGGTAAGCTTCCGGTATTCCGTAAACTAGACTAGTGCATCATTCCAAAGTCTGCAATCTTTTTTGACAAAAGTAAATGGGCTTGACTATTTTCAAACACATCTTGGGGCAAAACTAATTCTTAAAGACCCTCTCTGAAATGTCATTCCCCCTCATCCTCTGAGAAAGTACAGAGTGTACGGATCTGTAGCTCTCCGTCAACAGCTCTGATCTGCTATTTGCTCAGCGCGCTCTCTTGTGTGCATCTCCAACTGAGCACCTGTGACAGTGGAATTTGTAGTTGTAGAAAATAGTCACACGTGTATCAGTAATTTTGAAGTCAGAGAAAAATGCTTTATGAATTGCAAATTTGTAGAATTTTTTACTCTCCCACAAACACAACAGAACAGTTACACCTTCTCAAATTCTTCATTGCACAAATCCAATTGTACAAATCACAAACTAAGAAACTCATACGCTCACATTTTTTAGGCACAGTTGTTGTTGCTCCAGTGAATATGGTGCAAAATACATTCACACACCCGTATCAGAAAATGTCAAGTAATGGACATAAATTGCACATCCGCAAATCATGTAATGAGAGCTGCACACCTGTAGAATATTTTGTCACAAATAATTTTTCTTGAATATTTTTCTAGTACACACTACAAACACACATCAATAATTACAAGTGCTTGAATCTGCCGATATGAGTCTCAATGCGGTTTTTTTCGCTCACAAATGACAAGTTCCGCGCGCTCTTACTTTTCCACCACATACCTCAGTGAAGTGTATAACAAAAGTGATTTGTGCACCTGTAGAGCCAGGGACGGGCACTGTTCAGAGATCAGGGCCCTGTTGAGAAATCAAAGGAGCTTGTTTGGGTGAATGTCCCTTGGTACGGAAGCGCATTGCACTCACAAAAGAAAAAAAAAGTTTGACAACTTATCTCGTAATTATGAGATAATATCAGATATTCAACAGAGATTGGTCCGGACCTCACAGGGGAGAGCAGCTGATCACATATTAGGGATTGTCTAAAATTACATGACACAATTAAATTTGTATTTTTTATTTTTCTGTTATGTGACTTAGGACACCCAAACTAGGTCTGTATAGTACTAGGATACATACTATTATGTTGCACAGCCTTTCAATTTAAAAATAAAAGTTCCTGTTGTATAATATATGATTTTCTATATGAATTTCAAAGTTCAACATTTAGTCTGTAAAATTCAAAGGCTGTGTAACATGTAGTCTGTGTCCATACAGGCCTAGTTTGGGGGTCCGAAGTCACATGACAGAAAAGCTATTGAACTTTGAAATTTATAACATGGCTAATTATTATGCAGGATGACATCATCGAAGCTTCCTGGGTGCAGCAGAGGGAAGTGTCGGCCCTCGCAGTCGGATATTACAATCCTTCTCTTCGGAGCAATGGGCCTTCGGAGCAATGGCCGTTTGTTTTCAGGATAACGGACTGTCGGACTTTCGGTCCAATGGGACATTTTTCAGACTATTGAGGCTTCAGAATAATGGGCCATCAGAACAATGGCATGGCACCATGTACCCAGGGTTTGGTCATGTCTACAAATCAGTACAAGTTAAACTAAATGGTTATGATTGGTCACTTGCATCCACAAAGGCTCTGGTCTAGATAAGAGCAAACACCCTTCGAACACCCACGATATGTTATCGTGCATGACTCCAATAGACATCCAGGGGCAGTTCTGAACAGTAATGCAACTCTTTCATAACCACGTATATTATGATTGTGTTAAAAGTGTGGCATGCCAAAAATGTTAAATCTCCTTTTCGAATATGGTAAACTCACAGCATAGTCACATGTGCATTTTTCAAAAGGTTACATGTTTAATGTTTTGAACAGTAATATCACATTTTATTTCGAACTACATTTTGCGATTTCTGTTGTACAACCAAAGCGTAATGTTGGCTACAGTAGGTTGCCAGTAGGAAGTCGTGCAACTTCCTGTTTCTAGTCTCTTACGCTAGTGTAGATATAGCCAAAATAGCTGCTTTGCAGAAGTGCAAAATAGTCAATTAAAACCTGCAACCTGATAAAATGCACAATTTCTTTCATTACAACAATATAGCTGACAGAATTGTGAGCTTCCAAAAGGGAGAGTTAAATTATTTTTATGATTAAAAATTTGCCCCATTGGACTGCATACAATCACAGTGATAAGGTGGGTGTAAAGCGTTAGAGCAAGGGTTTTTCCTCAATAGCGGTCAGTTTCTCAGTAGTAAAGCGTTCAGCGAGGTTGTGTTATGAATATTTATAAATGACCGGATCCAACATTTTAATAAAGCCTGGGTTGATCTGTGTGCTGAAATGCAAGACCCTGTTACCACCCCACACTGAACGCACACTTCACAGGATGTCCATTTCTCACCATATAAAGTAAGAGAAAGTGTTGGTGATGGGGAAATTTTGAAATTTTATTTTATTATTTATATTATAATTTACTTTTTTTAACCTGTGCTGTCAGCAAGCTTGACATACAACACATGGTATTTGTATGCCATTGCATCCAAGACAGAGATGATCTAGCTTGGGAACCAGACGAATCAGCGAGCTCATGTTTCACTTGCTCTGGCATTTGGTCTGGCCACCCTCCCATTCAAACCGATTTCCACCCGACCATTTTATGGTCAGGCCAATCACAACCATTTATCTAATATGGGGCGGGTTTGATTCGACGACGATACCTTGCCAAGATGGCTGTCGCTGATGTGGAACGGTCTGTTGAATCCGCTATCACAACAGTATTAAACAAACTCTCCAAAAGAAGAACAAACAACTGCACTTAAAGCTTTTGTTGATAAGAAAGATGTGTTTGCCGTACTTTTAATTTAACAACTGGCCCCGCTGGTCTGCATTTTTCCTTCGCTCAGCGCTACATCACACGTTTGCTTTGATTGGTTATAGGTCTATCCAATTGTTTCCAGAGACACTTAGGTCTGCGCCCGTTGATAATGCCCCTTGGAAATCGAAAATGAACGGAGAGGTTCTAGACCAATATGCATTTGCGAATTGGTCTGGCGATGCCAGGCTAGGGTTAATCTGCAAGTGGAGTTGAAATTCTCAACCTGCAAAGCCGCTTATTAATCATCAAGAACCGCTTGCAATAACTCTGTCCTTTGAATAAGCTGTGTTTGGAGAACAATCTTACCATGTTGATCTATAAACAACTAATTATCATTACTTCTCCAAGAGGGGGAGAATCACCACGGGTGAGACAAATAAACATAGAAACAAACAACAACATAAACATAGAAACATCAGACGACAACATCAATTTGACAAAACATAATGAATTAAGTCGATGAAAATTAGAACAGCAACAATTACAGCACGTGGCCTTCCTGTGATAGTTATAGCAGTAAAGGAGAAGGATGTAATCAGGGGGTGTTCAGCGGTGTGTTTCAAGCTTGTTTGTGGATGCAGTAGAAATTGTGGGGCGTGGGAGTGCGATTCATACAAGAATGCGTCACAATCGAGTGATTTTTGCGGGTCACCACCAACAAAAGGCAAAGGATGCGTATAAGGAATAACATTGTTTTATTTTGAAACACACTCAAAAAATGCTAAATATGAAAAGCTGAGCTAAGAAATAAAACAAATAAAAACCCAGTCCGGGTCCCTAGTTTTAAATGTCCCATCCTGACACGCTGGCTCCTTGAGACACCGGTCGCTCCTCCTGCCATTTGACATGCGCCTCGCAGAAGTCAGCTGTGAAGTGGGGGGAAACCAAAACAACAAGTGATCCTTAACATCAGTATTGTAGAACCCACAGCCCATGCACACCGCCACCCAAGTAACGATCACCTCCCTTTAGGAGAGTAGAGGAAAGCCCATCAGCACATCAAATGTCCTGTCACGTCTGCAAAATGCCACCAGGGCAGGGTAACTCATCAGGGCAGACAGCAGGGGGGGAGTTCTCAGCCTTTTATGCAGGTGTACAACCGGCAAATCACATCATAGAAAACGTGTGTAGGAGGTGCCGGTAGTTAAATGTTCATGTAGAGATGTCTGTGAAATATAGCTGGCACACACAAAAGTCCATACAAAACAAAACATGAAAATATATTTTCACTGCACATAATTACACACCAACCATTTCATTTATAAGCAACACACAATAATACATGCAGTGCAATAAGGCTGCCAATCCCATTTTCAGAATCGCCACATTTACTGTACCACTCTTGACACTTTCCCCCTATTGCTTTCGGTTGTCGTCCTGACCAACCCAAAAGTTTACTGCCTATACCTAATTGGTTTCCCATCTCTACTTCGCTGTCGCTTACTGGGGATTCAGGTTGTTCTAGAACTTCATGATCTGAGCTGTAGGCAAAGACAAGGGGGGGAATATTTTTTATTATTATTATTTTTGTAAAAAAAATGACATGGGTTTGTGAAGCCTTTTGAGACTGACTTGACTATAACTAAAAAGGGGTCTGGTTGCCAATGAAGAGAAAGTTTGCCGTCTTCGTTGCTACGGAAGTTGTGGAGTATAACCCGCTCTCCGGGAAACAGGGGAATGTTTTGGCCCTGCGGTCATATTGACGTTTGTTCCGATCCTGCTGCCTCTGGGCATATTCAAGGTTTGGTGGTGGAAGCGGACCCAGCTGTCCCTATCATGCCCTTTTTCTCTTGAGCTGGGGCTCCCGTTGGCCATTCCACTGGCAACCTGGCATGTTGCCCATGCAACACAAAGTGGGGAGTCAGGCCAGTGCTGCTGTGGACAGTGTTGATATAGGCTTGCAGGAGTGCAGGGAGATGGTCAGGCCACCTGGATTTCTCTGGATCTTCCAGAGACCTCAGTAGACACAAGAGGGTCTGGTTGTATCTTTCACAGGCGCAGTTACCTTGGGGATGATATGGCATCATGCAGGCCTTGGTGCAGCCATAAAGACTGCACAACTGTGCAATGAGCTGTGATTCAAAGGCTGGGCCATGATGGGGCTAAGGATTAACATTTCAGGGACCTTGCCATTCTTAATTGAGGCCACAGTCCTTGCTACCTGCCATTCTGTGTCTGTCTCAGCCCCCTTGATTAGGGTACAATATGATGACAACTTAAGGGAAGTACGTACTTGGGTCCACACTACCATCTCACTTCGGGCTGGAACAGCGATTGTTTCCTGTCATGGTGGCACGGTGGCTCAGTGGTTAACACTGTTGCCTCACAACAAGAAGGTCCTGGGTTCGATTCCCGCCTGGGGCACTGTTGGCACCGTGCTCCGGTGGGTTATCGCCCGATCAGGGGCCTAAAAACGTGCATAACACTTCCTGTCCTGTCCCTGACCACGGCATGGACCCACCACCTGGAATTGGTCCCCGGGCACCGACAAAGTGAGGGCTGCCCACTGCTCCTGGCTGCCCCTGGAGGAAGGACGGCCAGGATGGGATAAAAGCAGAGACTATATCTCATCGTTCGCCACTCCTGCATGTGTGTGTGTGTGTGTGTGTGTGTGTGTGTGTCACCCTCCGCATGTGTGTGGTAAAATTGTGTGATCAATAAATTCTACTTCTTCTTCTAACATTGGTGTAACCTGTTATTCTTACTTGCATACAGTCCTGCTCATCACTACAGTTACCTGCAACAAGGGATGTTGGCTGCCAGACTGACCCACCACAGACACACACTATTGGCACACAGCTGTCTTTGAGGACTCTTCAGCCTCACCTTAGAAGTAACGGTTTGTAGCCTCACAGTGTCAGACCCCCTGCCACAGGTGGGGTTTAAGGAGGGAGACAGACACAGAAGGGCAGTGAGTTGCCCTCGTAGGGTATTTAATTAAAAATCCATTAACACAAATGCTTGCTGGCAAACGGAAACATAAATCAGCATGAATGAATGAAATGGTCCGTGGCACAGTCGGGTCGCATTCTGGTCGTAGGCTCAGCTCCCTGCACCACGCACCCTCCTCTCACTGCAAGACAACACAACACATAACAACACAGAAGAAACTTCTCCCAGCCCAGTCCCACTAACAGCCCCGAAGGGACTGATTAGACTGATTCTGTACAGCTGCGCCGAAGCAGGAAGGAGCCAGTGCTGAACTGTGCAGACCACGGCTTGACCACGCCCCCCCATCTGCCACATACTACCACTGCCCGACTTAGGCCGGGGCGCCATCCGGCCGCCAGCTGACTCCCCCCCCCCCAGAGCGGGAGAGAAAGTTGGCAACCACCATCTCCTTCCCTGGCGTATGGCTCACCTTGAACTTAAAGGGCTGAAGAGCCAGGTACCAACGGGTGATGTGCGTTTGTACCCTTATGCAGTGGAGCCACTGCAGTGGGGCGTGGTCCGAACAGAGGATGAAAGGGCGCCTCAGGCGGTAATACCGGAGGGTGCTGTTCTTTGTCTCCCTCTCGGAGAGCTTGTGGCTGATGTACACCATCGGCCGGTCAGCTCGTTCCACCTGCTGGGACAACACTGCCCCCAGCCCTCTGTCTGACGCTTCAGTCTGCAGGAAGAAAGGGAGAGAAAAATTACGAGTAAACAGCACTGGCTCTCCACAGAGGGCTGATTTTACTTCCTCAAACGCCTGCTGGCACTTCTCCGTCCACTGGACCGGATCTGACACACCCTTTCAAGTTAAATCAGACAAGGGGCTGGTCAGCTCCGAAAAGTCGGCTACAAACCTCCTATTACCTCCTAGTATCCTGCCAGCCCCAAGAACTGTTTTACCGTTTTTTTTTGTCCTTGGTCAGATACCGTACCTCCCTACGCCCAACCACACACTTATTTGGGTTGGCAGTGAGCCCCACCCGCCTCAGGGACTCGAGCACTGAGCTCACATGCTGCATATGCTGCTCCCAGGTGTCACTGTGAATAATTACATCATCTAAATATGCAGCGGCATATGCCACGTGCAGACGCAGGACCCGGTCAGAAGCACACAAAGACCCTGAGGAGTGGAGAAAGCCAATTTTCCTTAGACTCTGGAGACAAGGGAATCTGCCAGTAGCCCTTGGTTAAATCTTTCGATAGTCTACACAGAACCGGACCGACCCATCAGGCTTAACCACCAGCACAATGGGACTGCACCAGTCGCTAGTAGACTCCTCTATCACCCCCATGTCCAGCATGGCCTTCAATTCTGACGATTCAACAATTTTGCGTTTATGCTCGGGCAGGCGATACGGCCGAGAGCGTAATTTCACCCCCGGGGTTGTCTCCATGTGGTGATGAATGAGGGACGTGCGACCTGGCAGTGGGGAGAGGACATCAGAGCAGCGTTGCTGCAACGTCTCCACGTCTGTGCGCTGGCCCGGCGAGAAATGGTTACTGGAGAGGGCCGGGGTGAGATTGGCAGCTTTTGGAACCTCCGGCCCCAACTCATCCCCCTTGATCACCACGGTGGCCAGCGACACAGAGGCCCGCTCCTTCCACTCCTTTAGGAGGTTAAGGTGGTAAATCTGGCTCGCCCCCCGACTGACCGCTCAACCTCATAATCGACGCCCTCAACCCGCCGTGTGACCACAAAGGGCCCTTGCCACTTTGCAAGTAATTTAGAACTGGACGCAAGAAGCAACACCTTGTCTCCGGGTGCAAATTGTGAGTCGTGCCCCTCTGTCAAATAAGCGCCGCTGACGTTCCTGAGCCTGGAGCAAATTCTCCCGTGAGGGGAGGAACCAGCGGGCCTAGGTCCCGCTGGTTCCTAGGGTAGGCGGCGGTGGTTCCCAGAGGTAGGCGGCCGTCTATCCGTAGACCTCGGCATGGTTCTCGGCCAGCTCAATCACCAACTTGAGGCTGTCGGGGCGGTGGCAGCGGACCCAGTTAGCAGTCCTGACCGGAAGGTCGAGGAGGAACTGCTCGACCTTCCGAGGAGGAAATGCTCGACCAGGAGCACCACCTGGTCGAGCATTTGGTACGCCTCGGGATCGTCCTCCCCCATAATTTTCTGCAGACTGCTGGCTGTGGGAGCGTACGGGCATGCATCGCCCTGGGTCCGCTGCTAGCTCCACAGCAGGTCCCGTAACGCCTCCCAGGTCCCGGTCCCTCGACATCTCGCGGAACTGCTGCGCCTGTTCCATCTGTATTGTGGCGAGGGCGGCGACCATCCACTCCAGCGCGGACGGCTGGGTGACTGCCGGACTGCCTACCTCCATGTCCCTGTTCAGGAGCCAATTGTGGCAGATCCCCTGCCACAGGTGGGTTTTAAGGAGGGAGACAGTGACAGAACGGCAGTGAGATGCCCTCGTAGGGTGTTTAGTTTAAAAGTCTTTCACTGGCAAATGAACACATAAATCAGCATGAATGAATGAAACAGTCCGTGGCACAGTTGGGTCGTGTTCTGGTCGCAGGCTCAGCTCCCTGCACCACGCACCATGCAAGACAAACAACACATAAGAAACTTCTCCCAGCCCAGTCCCACCAATCAGCCCAGAAGGGACTGATTAGACTGACTCTGTACAGCTGCACCGACGTGGGAAGGAGCCAGCGCTGAACTGTGCAGACTACGGCTTAACCATGGCCCCTTGTCTGCCACACTAACATATTACGATTACTAAACTAAAACTACAAAATGTTAACAATGTCAAAAGTAGTCGTAATATGTCAGTGTGGCGAGGGGGCGTGGTCAAGCCATGGTCTGAAGCCTTTAGTAGTTGTGCCTATACTGCCTATACTAATATTTCATAAACCATTATGTCATATTCCTTGGGTTTTCCTAAAAATACAATTCTGTTACAGCTGTCCAAACTACTGTGTCCTGTATTGGCACGTCCACTGATCTGCCCTTTCTAACATCGACACCAATTAAGCTACTGTTAGACAGAGGTCATCGGCACCTGGAGGAGGAGGACAACGACGACAACGACGAGGACAAGATGGAGGAGGAGGATGATCCATTAGAGGGCAGGTGTTTAATGGAGCCTTCACAAGGGCAGAAATCTAGCTATGACCCTGCAGACTCGGTCACAGTTTTGACGGGTCGTGAGTTCTTCAAATGTCCTTACGTATGTATATATAATCAGTTGTATAATCAGGATGTAGTTTGTGCTGCTGCTAAATTGTATTGCATCTTGTATAATGTATACAAGTATGTGTGTGCTATTCAGACTCAAAGGCTTGGAACATTCTTATCTGTGGACCAACTGTGCCCCCATTGTCAGTTCTCCCGACATTGGAATAGCCAGCCTCTTCTGGGAGGTACTCCAGCCGGGAACCTCCAGCTTTCTGCAGCAGAGTTGTTGAATATGGCATGTAATGTTGTAGAATCTACAGCAGCATCAGATCTTCAAAGCCATGCAGCTGCAGATTTTCAAGTATAACACCTTTTGTTGGCATACTAAATCGTTCATCGAGCCTGTCACATCATAGGATGTGATGCTACAGCAGCTCAGTGAAGAGGACAAAGTCATAGTTGGTGGTGACATGAGGGCAGACTCTCCAGGTATTTATATTAGACAGGTATTTGATAGTGTATGAAGTTGAGAGGGAGGGCACCATAAAAACACATGCTGCACACTACAGTACAAGCAATAAGTAGAATAATGCCATACGAGGAGTAATGTAAAGATTGTAACAATGTTTTCACAGGGCACTCTGCAAAGTTTAGAAGCTACATCATGATGGACCTCAAGATCAACACTGTTGATATCCATTTGGTGCAGGTGTGATGGAATCAAATTGTAAGAAATCTTTACAATTTCATTTTTACAATGTTTGTGTGTGTGTGTGTGTGTGTGTGCACATAGAGAAAGTTATATTTCCTTATTTCATTAGCAAACAAGAGGGTGATGCATTAGGCACATAGAAAAATTCTGAATATGATTGCACATATTGTCTGTGTAGGATATGAGAAACACTTTGTGTCCATAGTTACAGTGTAATAGTGTAACTGTAAAAAAAATTTGTTTACAATAGATCTCTCAGTTTGCCCTTGTTTTGGTTAACTTTTATAGAAATGTAATGTATTTAATCTGAATTGTAGGCATTTCAAAGCACCTGGAGAAGACTGAGAAGTTACAGAAGTGGATGCGTAGTATCAGCAGTCATCTACTGGACTGCGGCATCATCAACCACCAGGCTGGACAGAGTGGTGAAATGGACATGGTTCAGTAGGAATACTGAACCATGGTCCAGTATTTCTGGAACGACTGACAGAATTGAACAAGATACTGTATTTAGTCAACAGCTTATGTCATGTAAACATTTATCCATGATGTCCCCAGATGTGTTTTACTATGGGTTCAGTGCATCCTTGACAGTTATTTTTTGTACTATATATTTTTTATTATCACGGGTGGTTGATGCATGATATATTATCAGATGTTGTGACAAAACAGTGCAATACTGCAAAGTGCAACTATTGATGACTGATGACAATAAATGCTTTACAGTATCTGTAAAATGTTTCATGTGAATTCATGTTGAATATGCACAATATCAGCTGATGAAAACTTGGCTATATACTCAGACAATTACGTTCTGAATTTGGGCAATTGTTCAACTCTATTTTAGGGTGTGCTACACCATTAATGGTGTGTTATGGCCATTGCAATTCCATGCCCACTGAAGTAATGTCAATGTAAAGCAAGATTGCATCAAATCATACGTATTTATTTCCATTAACAACATTAGCTGTAATCATACAGATGGCAATTAAGATAATAAAAAGAATAACAAAACTTACTGCTGTATGCCCCTTAACCGTAGGGGCCCATATTCAGCTCTGTATACTGTATGATGAATGTGTTCTGTAGGGAGAACACATTCAGGCAAATATGGTATAACCCAGGACGGTCCACCATACAGGATACGGGGGGCATAGCCTGCTGTAGCCGTCTTGTAACCTAATGTAAATTACATACAATGTTATCTGCAATCAGAAAATTAGTGTAGCTAATACAAATGCTACCTGTGGTATTTCTTTGCAGCAGATATTCTAAGCCTCTGTGGGCATCGCTGCACAATTTTCACATCTGCACCTACACAAAACAAATTCAACCATTACACCATTTAACCAAAATATAAAGCTTATGAAACAAGATACCTGACAGACACAAGCTGAGGTGGATGAGCTGTGAACTTTGTCAAATTTCAAATGCACATCATGTTGGAACTTTGTAACATTTATCTTGTTGCACTTCGACATGGAGCGAAATATAGTTTACAAAAAAACACTGCACACTGCCTCGAACTCTGAAAACTACGAGAGGAGGATGATACTGACCTGACAAAGTTCAAAGTTCAAAGTGTTTTATTGGTCAAATGTACAGTACAACACAAGGTCATTCTGGACAATGAAATTCTTAGGGCAAGGCAAGCAACAACTACGTAGTAGGCACAAACAGATAAGAATTAAGTACAACCGTACAAGTAGAGGTCACATATAAGGGCACGAGATAGAAGTAAGGGCAAGGGATGAGACTTTAAAAAAACTAAAACTAAAATGTACTAAGACTATTGCACATTATAAATAGATATAAATATAAAGTGAAGGAGTGCCGGTGGATATGTACATTAGGTTGTGGTGATGTACATTTAATTTACATGGGAGACTAGAGATGTTGCAGGTTGAGAAGCCTGATGGCCTGTGGGTAAAAAACTGTTTGTGAGTCTGGTAGTCCGTGCCCGGATGCTCCGGTAACGTTTACCAGACGGCAGCAGCGTGAACAGTCCATAGCTTGGATGGCTGTAGTCCTTAATGATTTTCCGTGTTGGTAGATGCCTTGCATGGAGGGGAGGTGACAGTCAATGATGCGTTCCGCTGTCTTCACCACCCTCTGGAGCGCCTTGCGATCAGCAGCGGAGCAGCTGCCGTACAAGGCGGTGATGCAGCCGGTGAGAATGCTCTCAATGCTGCATCTGTAGAAGGTGGTGAGAGTCCTGACAGACATGCCAAACTTCTTGAGTCTCCTCAGGAGTACAGTCGCTGTTGGGCAGTTTTTGTTGCCGCGACCGCTTGCCTGGACCAGGAGAGGTCATCATTGATGAACACACCGAGGAACTTGAAGCTGGAGACACTGTCTCCACTTCAGCTCCGTCGATGTGTATGGGGGAGTGTCTCCCCTGCTGCCGCTTCCTGTAGTCCACAATCATCTCCTTGGTTTTGCCGACATTGAGAGAGAGGTTGTTGTCCTGGCACCATGTTGCAAGGACACTGACCTCCTCTCTGTAGGAGGACCCATCGTTATTGGAGATGAGACCCAGGATGGTGGTGTCATCCGCAAACTTAAGGATGATGTTGGTGCTTTGTGTGACCACACAGTCATGTGTGAACAGGGCGTACAGGAGGGGAAGCAGGTGGGGACTGTAGACTGGATCAGGGAGAGATTGAATATGGAGGTGAATACTTCCGTGAGCTGATCGGCGCATGCTCTGAGGACACAGCCTGGAATGGCATCCGGCCCTGGAGACTTCCGAGGGTTTACTCTCTTGAGAGCTCTCCTCATGTCAGCCGTAGACAGGGACAGAGTGCAGTCATCCTGGTCCTCAGCAAGCCTTGTAGCAGGGATGTTGTTGCTCGCCTCAAACCGTGCGTAGAAGGTGTTGAGCTCGTCGGGAAGAGAGGCGACAGGCTGGTCATCACTCCTATTCCTCCCTTTGTAGTCAGTGATGGTGCGCAGTCCACGCCACATACGTCTGGGGTCGGAGCTGTGGTAGTCGGACTCCAACTTGTCCCTTGTCACTTCTGCTCTCAACTCAAAAAACCTCTTCAAGACGTTTCCCCTGCTAAGCCAACATACCTTGTGAAGTAGAGCACATCCTCATATGCTGACTCGATTTCCTCCAAAAAGGCGCGGAACTGCCGGTGCTTTAAGCCTGATATGGTTGATGCATTTCACAACGTCAGACATCACATTGTCAAACTTCAGGCATTTGCTGCAAAGGGCCTGCTGATGGATAATGCAGTGCAGAGCAATGGCCTCTTCCACACCCTCCTCTTCCAGTTTTCTTTGAACAAGTGCCACGAGTCCATTTCTCCTCCCTGTCATTGATGGCGCTCCGTCGGTTGTTATTCCAGCAAAACTCTTCCATAGTAAGCCGGCATTAACAATGGCATCACACAGCTGGCGGAATATCTACTGAGTGTCTGGCCATGCATTGGAATCACTGTGAGCAACTCCTCTCACTTCAAAATTGTCGTCAACACCACGGACATATATTGCGAGCTGCGCAGTGTCAGTGACGTCTGTGCTCTCATCAAGAGCGACTGAGTATGCATGGAAATGTTTAGCTTTCTCACGCAGTTGATCGTAAATGTTACCTGACAGGTTAGAAATGCGCTCTGCCACTGTGTTGGCTGAAAGACTGATGCTAAAGTGACCCTTCTTTTCCGGACAGACTATACTTGCAGCCTAGTAACATGCACTTTTTGAGGAACTCGCCGTCTTTGAATGGCTTTCCTGCCTTAGCAATCATCTCACTCACCACGTAGCTAGCTTCGACTGCTGCATCACTCTCTTTGCTTGCTTTCTTGAAAAAATCTTGTTGCCTCAGTAGACATGTTTTAAGTTTGGCGACCCGGTCCTCTCTCTCTTCTTGCTGGTATTTTGCATACTCCTCAGCATGTCTAGTTGAGTAATGACGTCTGATGTTGTACTCCTTGTGCACCGCAACTTTCTGTGCATATAAGACACGTCGGGATGCCCCTGTGCTCAACAAAACAATATTCCGTCTCCCACTTCTCCTGAAATTGTCTGTGCTCATCGCCAACCTTTCTCTTCACGGCAGGTTTTGAGAAAGACATGACTGGAGCTGGGTGAAAAAAAACGTATTTGCACTGGGTGACAGGATATATTTTCCCTCCACTCGGTGACAGTCCCGAATCACGTTTCAAGTGACTTAATGTTGCTAATTCGCGTTGCTGTCACGAGCCTGAGCTACGGTAGCCCACAAGTG
>OMKR01102380.1:0-18873 GCA_900302355.1 Cyttopsis rosea
AAAAAACGCATCTGATTTGATAAATGCCACAGTACAGAACTGAAGAGGCTTTTAATTTTTTTTTTTTTTTTTTTTTTTTTTCATGCTTATTCCTACAGGGTGGCTGGACTCACAGTGCTCACGTGCACTTTGTGACCTTACTCACGTGCACTTTTTGACCTTGCCCTACGCCCAGACAGCAACGTGCGGTCTCACCTGGCGGCGAGCCAGACCCCCCTATCGACATCGAACCTGGGCCGCTATGAGTCTCGCTAAAGGTCTTTGAGAAGCAGGTTTGTTGAGGAAGAGGGTTTTATTTTAGCTCCGGGGGCCGTTTGATTGGAAGGCTCCAGATGAAGGTGATCGTCTGAAGGAGTCTAAGTGCTCAATTTAGCACGAGTGTCAAGGAAACGCATGTTTATTTGTTGATTTCCTACACAAGGACAAACCAAAGTGCTTAATATGCGACATAAAAGGCATTTAACTAGAAATATATAATAATAATAATAATACTCTATTTCAGTTTGGGGTCCTCAATTGAGAAAGAGATATTGTGGGATCAACATAACCATTCTGGTACAATTTTGAGACCATTTCAGTGGTATAATTTATATAATTAATGTTATTAATGTTAATGTTAGTATTTAAAAAAATTTTTTTATGAATATTAATAATTTGTGTTTTAAGTATATTGATTGTGACATTGCAAATAAAGATTTTGAGGTGTTATTTATTTTTAATTTTTGTCACATTTCACCGAGGAGAGCCGCCTCTCTTCATTTTTCTTCCGGGGTTTGCCTATTAATCCTAATTATATTCAACCGTATTAATTACACTAATTCTAGAAACCCCTTAAATATTTTTGTTTTGTCTTAAACGTGCGACGGAGGTTCCGACAGAGACTCACGGTCGGCCAGGGTGGACTCCTCCACGGTGCTGCTGAAGGGCCCGGCCACGCCCACCCCGTTGGACTGCACCGCCAGCTCGTAGCGCGTGAACGGCTTCAGCGCGGCCAGAAGAATCTCCTGAGCAGAGCTGCCCAAAAGCAGGAAGGAGGGACGGAGTCAGGAAGATAAACTATTGTTCCAAATAATACTAATGACGATTTTCCTGTGTATACAGTATATACTATATATATACTATATACTACATACTACAATATACTACAATAAACAACACACACTAGGGCCGGATGACACGGCCGTGCATGCCTGTTACCCGTAAGGTGCCGAGTTAAGAAAATATTGTAAAAAAATGTCAAAATACTCTATAATAATAATAATTGATACAATTACTCTTGACGGGTGAACATATATAGTGGTATATAAACGGTTAGATAGTATGTTTTGCGTCTTTTGAACAAGGAGATGCACCGCTGAGACCGGCTGCTGTCGTGCCTGCTAGTGACTGTATTTCAGTATTTTAACATCTATTTATAACACCATTGTTTTTATCTTTTCGCTCGGCATATGACGTATATTGTATTTTTATGAATACTATTTTATTTGTTTTTATTCTATTGACAGTGTTGCACAGTCTGGGGGCCCATGCACAACGAACATTTCACTGCCATTTAAAATGTCAAAGGGTGGTGGTGTGGATTCGGCTTTGCCCATCCAAACCATTTCCAGTTTCTCGGGAAACGGAAAAACCTGGATTCTATTTAATCATTTATTTATTTTTTAGATTTAGAACATATTGGAATAGGCCTAATTTAGGCCTAAAGTTTACTTTCTTCAAACATATGCATTGCATATGTTTTAATGTTTGAAGACATGTTTTTAAGTTTATGCAACAGCTGTGTGCGCACCAGGGCTGAAGCCGTGCTGGCGCATTGGCCAAAAGTCACGTTTGAATATTCCTTCCGAAAAAACACAGACATTCGAATATATTCAAATATCTATTACAATTTTTAAATGTTATAATTTGACCAATTTCGGGCTGTTATTGCGCGTTAGGTCCAAGAGGACGGAGCAGAGCGCTCGCAGCACGGACAGCTCCTTCACTTGCGCACAAGAGGATGTACGTGTGGACGCATGCACGTATGTCAGCGGGGATCAGACTCGGCCGAAATCATGATCAGTGCGAGACAAGTAATGATTTTTCGTCAAATGCTGAAATCTAAACAAATAAATGTTGTGTTACTTTGAGTGATCATTGACTTTATCACTGTATCTGACAGTGTGGCTACAGAAGGCTGGCTTCTGTGGAATATGGAATCCATGTCAGCTTAATAGAATGATTTTGGAAACACCAAATTACAGTACTTGCTTGTCTCTGCAGACAGATCGCAGGCAGTGAACCTGGCGTTTCATGAAATTCAAGCTGCATACGGAGTTAATATTATGTTCATTCTAATGTTGATTTACATAAATGCCGTTCATTTGCCTTAATAATAATTAATACCACCAAATTATAGACGAGCGGTCAGGTTGGGAACCCATATTGTTGCATTTAGTGTTGCTGGAAATATGACCAATGCATTTTGACAACAGCTGAAAACAAGTCAATTTCCCGGGATAGAAAATGTCTCATTTTCGGGAAAAATATTAAACCCTAGTGTGTATGTGACGAATTAACTTATATTGATATTTTTCTTCTTTTTATGGTGTAATGGGGATGTTATTTAATGAATATAAGACTCTTTATTAAACATTATAAACCCCATTATTAATTCATATCTATAAATTAATAAATACACAAATATTATTTCTTCATTTTCTAATATTGATTTTATATTATTACACATTACACAATTAATATTATGAATTGTTTTAATTTTCAAATCTAATTTAGCTGTAATTAATGTGTTTTTAGCTAGTACACTGGCACACACATGGCACACCCTAATAATGTTAACAACGGAGCAAACAGTGCATATGATCAACCTATTTACTGTTGCTGTGATATTGGACACATTCGCATCCATCTCTTCAAGTCTTCCCTCCTCGTTTCCAACCAATCAGAACGGAGGATTGTACCTGGTGTGGTAGGAGACCAGCGAGGCGTTGGTGATGCCGGCCGGGCTGCAGCGCACCGTGTAGTTGATGATGCGGACGCTGCTGAAGCGCGGCTTCTCCCAGCGCAGCCAGATGGAGGTGGAGCTGTTGGCCAGAGCCTGGACGCTGCTGGGCGGCAGCGGCGGAGGGTTCCCGATGGGCGGAGGCGACGCTGCAACACAGAACGTCATAAATCGTTTAAATCGGTTTTTTTTTTTGGCCAAAATATTAAATTGTAGCAGATGTATTCTCTGCGGAATACGTGGCACATACTCTAATACGAATACTAATAGTTTTCTTTCAATGTTTTTAAGACGGATTGTAATATACTGTATTGCAGGTAAATATGACTGCATCTGCAACTTCTTTAAAAACATTTTTTTCATGTGATAAAAATATTGTCTATGTAACTTTTATTTAATCCCTATGTCTATGTTGAAATTATACAACATATAGACATAACATATAGACATAACACAAGACATAACAATTTCTAATTTACCGTCATCTAATGCCTTTTAAGACCTAATATTTGTACAACTGATTTAAAGTAATTTTAAGGTTTTAGGAAAGGGATTCCAATTTTAATGGGGTTTAAGGGATATCTTTGGATGCCAAAATGACACAATAGATCTGCATGTACACACACTGAACACTTCTAAACATTTCATATGTTTATATATGGTATAGTGTGTAGATATAAATCACATGGCTGCAGGTGCGCAAACAAAGTCAGAGGAAATCGTACGTTTATCGCGGTATTTCTCCGTCCGGCCTTTCCACATGGCTGCAGCGCCCTCTGTCTGCTTGTTGTACGCCCACACCTTCACCTCGTACTGTCTGTCAGGAACTACGCACACACACACACACACACACACACGTAGAAAGAGTACACATGCATTAATACATGTACAAAGTATACCAGTAGTGTGTACAGAGTGTGAATACCACACAACTAGCTACGCGGCAAATAATATCAAATTCACTGCAGCTGCCTCTCACTTCCTGCGTGTGCCTGATCAGTGGCGGACCTCGTCACCAACCATGGAAACATATACTGTAGAGGAGCAAATACATTGAATGGCTATTTCTTATAAAGTGCCAGCTAAATGAATATGGGATAAATATCAAATATTGCGTTTTTTTGTTTGTTTGTTTTTTTACATAATAATCTTACGGATTACCACTTTAACTGCATGTATTAGTTGTTTGCTTACTCTTACTCTTATTCTTCCCTAGTTTTAATTCCAAATATTGGAATATTTTTATTTCACTTTATTATTTTTTATATATAAAATAGCTCTATATAAAGATATAATAAAATAAACATATAAATATTAATTGTGGAAGATGACACATCCACCTGCTGTGGCAAGAATAGATAGAATACATATAGAATGCAGCTAAATAAATATGTATATGTACTGTATGTATGTATAAATATTAAATACTGGATTTTGCAACAAAATAATCTAATGGAGTTAAGAAAATATAAGTTTTGTAGTAATTCAACACTCAATTTTCACAAACAATTTAAAAAAGCAACCGAGTGACATGGAAGCTTTAATAAAAACTGAAACAAAGGTGGTGTTTGAGGCTACAGGTGGTGTTGAAGGAGCAGGAACCCACCCAGGCCGGTGAGCAGGTGGTGCCTGGCCTTCCTGCGGAGCTTGATGGTGTGGGCCGCCCGGCTCTTCGTCCCGCCGGCCTCCACCTCGGCCTCCACCTCCTGGTACGACAGCTTGTAGCCCAAAATCTGGGTGTGGTTGGGGGAGGGCTGCCACGTCACGTTCAGCGTGCTCGCTCGGGCTCGGACCTTCAGCTCAGGGGCAAAGATCACTGGGAGGATATAAAACAAATAAATAAAACAAAATAGAAATAAATATAACAACAAATGTATGAGGAGAACATTGTGCTTTACCACAAAATATATTTTAGATGAAGTATATTTGCATATCTGAGGAATATAAAAATAAACAGAATATACAAAATGTGATTATATGCATAGGATAAATATAGGTATACATGATTTAATATCATTATTATATCATTATTATTACAGTGTCTACAATGTTATTAATTAACTTTTTAACTTCACAGTCCGCTTCCTCACCCGTGCTCTGGTTGTAGTGGGCCAGTGTTTGCTGCAGGGCCCACTCGGACGGGGCCCCGAACCCCGCCCCGGTGCCCGCCGCCATCCTGAGCAGGTACGACTGGTTGGGTTTCAGTTCCCTGAGGATGAACTGGGTCTCGTTTCCCCCGACCTCCACGGAAAACACATGGTCCGCTGTGGACACACACATGAAAACACACACACACATGCACACACACACACACACACACACACACACACACACACATGCAAACATAGAACAGGGTTAGTAGTTGAATATACAGCAAGTGTTCCTAGATAGATAGATAGATAGACATGGATGGATGGATGATGGATGGATGGATGGGTGGATAGATAATTGGTTTTCTATATTCTAGAAGCTATGACCCGAATGGCCCTCAGGAACCAGTTTAGGGTCCCGGTCCTCTTACCCTGGTCCAGGGTGCTGTACTGGATGCGGTAGCGGGTGACGGCCCCCCTGCTGTGCTGGGAGGAGAGGGGGAGCCACGTCAGCCGGATGTCTGAGGGGGAGATGCTGGAGATGGAGAGCTGGGGAGGCATGCTGGGCACTGGAGGAGGAGGACACACAGGGGACTTTTACTTTGAAATTACACACACGGATGAGTCAACTTCCACAATTCACTGAAGCCTTTCAGGCTGTAGACCAAAATCACTTAATTCCCTCTCAGGGCGTGGAAACAAGGGTTCTGAACAGCCTTACCAAAGTTCACAAATACTCTCCAATCTGGAATAACAATCATATTTTGTCAGACTGAAATCCTTTTGTTTCTCCTCAATGATCAAACAGGAACATCCGGACCATAAATAATATATTCAACATATGATATACTCAGGATCTCAGAGTTCTCGATCCCTCTTCAACGACCATAAACTTGATTTACAGTGATCTTTAAAGTGGTAATCCGTAAAATAATTTGGTTAAAATAAATCACATTTATCCCATATTTGTTTAGCTGGAACACTCACAAGAAAGACATTTAATGTATTGGAGTTATGCGTGTGCTCCTCCATATGCTGTTTGCATTGCTGGTGGTAGGGTCCGCCTTTCCTGACAAGAATTTGATGAAGCTGCGTAGCTAGCTTGCTAGCGCCAAAACAGTCGTCAGAGCGTCCAGAGCATGCAGAGTGTCCAGAGCGTCGGACTGACAAAGGTCACGCTGCGACAGAAGTCCCGGGGGGGTTGGTTTTGACCTTTTCCTTGAACACAGATTGTGTGGTTTGGTTCCCCACCGAGGAAGAACCATGGTGAGAAACCCAACTACACAATCTAACCCGAACCCTAACCCTAAACCATCCATCCATCCATCCATTTTCATGAATGGATGGATGGATGGTTTCTCACCGTCCTCCAGCATCTCCATGGTGACGGGCACAGAGGGCCGGCTGGCTCCCTCGAGGGAGTAGGCCACCACGTATAAGGTGTAGGCCGTGTGGGGCAGCAGCTCCTTCACGTGGTACTCCATGGTGTCGTTGTTCATGGCAAACTGGTACTCCATGTTGTCAGAGCCTGGCACGGACAAAAGAAAAAGACAAACCTGGACATGAATCCACGTTACCTTCTCTACTTACTTTCCTGGGGAAAAAAATACTACCGGCAACATGTACCAATTATGAGCTGCTTTGGTCTTCATACCAATGCAGGACGTCTTTTTATTTTTTACATGCACAATTTCGTGCTTTGACACTTCAAATGTTGATACAGGGGTTTAGTGGTTTATTGTTTATTTTTTGGTTCATTTTTTATTGTAATTTATTGTAATTCTTCCATCCATCATGTAATTATTCAAATGTTTTATGTTTATTACTTCATTGTTATTTCCAATTTGTTTTGATGTGAGCTGTTGTCACAACGCAATTTCGCAAAAAGTGAAAAAAAAGTTTATTTTTCCAGACTGAAAGTATATGTTTAGTATATGTTAAATAAAAAAAAACACCTTTTTGTTTATTTTTTGGTACTTCTTATTGAACCAAACTTCACTTTTTAACCTTAAAATTAACCAAAAATACATATATTTTTAATATATTTTACTTACTTATGTATTCACTTATGTAAGTTAAATTGAGTTAAATTGAAACCACTTAAGTTGTACTTAGCGTGTTATAAATATAGGTAAGTATACTTTCAGACACTTAATTTTACATTTTTCACTTGGATATTCATCCATCCATCCATCTACAGTATCTATCCATCCATCCATCAAAACATACAGGGGTGTGCAAACACACACACACACACAGACACACCTGCAGCACGCTGGTAGTGCACGGAGTATCCGATGATCTGGTCTGAGTTGTGCTCTGGTTTCTCCCAGGTGAGCAGGGCGGTGGTGCTGGAGTGGGGCGTGGCCACCAGGTGGCGTGGGGGGCTCGGCAGACCCTCCCTCACGATGACCGTCAGCTTGGCGGTGGCGCAGGCCGTCCCCAGGCTGTTGTCGGCGATGCACTGGTAGTAGCCGGCGTCCTCCAGGGCCAGCTGGTTGATGAGCAGGATCCCGGGGCTCTGGGTCTTCACCCTCCGGAAGGAGCGGACCGGCTCGCCGTTCTTCAGCCAGTGCAGCGCCGGCGGGGGCTCCCCCGAGCTGTTGCACACGAACCTGGCGGTGTACCCCCTGGAGAGCGACATGGTCTCTGGGGGCTGCAGGATCACCGGAGGGGCTACCGGAAGGAGGAAGGGGAAGATGTTGAATAACGGGCTTATTGACCATATTGAGGGTGCCAAACAAAAACGATTTTGTTTGCAGATGAAGTGATTCCCATGTTGGGCTTTGACATCTAAAGTGCTTTCTGTTTCACAGCTAAATATAGAGTTATTTAAAATCACGCACAGACCCCTTCAGATTTAAGGGGGATCACACCATCATCACACCAATTGGAGCATTGTCCTTACCAGGCACGTGCAGCTCGGCAGCAGCGATGACAAACTCCCTGGTTCTGGGTTTGTTGGCGCGGCAAACGTAAACCCCCGCGTGGTGACGCCGGGTGTCTCGGATCACCAGGTTGGTTGCCAGGACGACAACGTCGGTGGAGATGGGCTTTCCATCTGATCAAAGTCATGAGATGAATAAAGAACAATAGAGGAGTCTCAGAAAACAGTATAACAGGGGCCCTGGCCTTGAGTTGTAGAGGAGATCACTTCCAAGACTAAGCTGCGGAGTCACCGGCTGCAGGTGATCCAAGCTAAAATACCTCACTCCTACCAGCAGGTGGTGCTTTGATATTTTAGAGTATAGGCTGGGGCAAGTGTTGGCAAGTTGGCAAATCCCGCCAACCCCACACCTTGAACATTACAATAGACGAGAGGCTCCCGGCCATGTTTCCTCCGAGACCCTCTAAATCAAACCTGATTCAATCTGAGAGCCCGTTGATTTTTCATTATTTATTTATGTTACAGACATTTTAGTCTGAATTGGTTCTATTTTCATGGTAGAGAGAGCAAGGTTTTAACACATTAGAACATACACTCATGGAATTGGTTGTAATATATTATTATGTATTATGTATTATGTATTATATATATTATGTTATTATGTTATATTTGAACAAACTCATGGATTTTTGAACCAATTTGACGATTAGGAAACATATCCAATAAGGCCTTGCGACCCATCTGCGATCTCCAGCGACCCCCTGTAGGGGTCTGGCACCACACGTTGGGAACCCCCGCAATGGACTAATAAAGAAATAACGGAGACGAGATCGGCGTTGTCTCCAAGGTCAAAGTTATCACTTTGATAACGCTTGTTTGATGAGAAGAATGAGACGGGAAGAGAAGAATCTGCCGGTGCATAGTTGTTGTTCTAAAGAGCAGCACTGAATGGTAGCTAAAGGGGAGCGATGGAGAGAGAAGGAGTAGAACTGGAAGCGATTATTGGACATTTTTTCACACGTAGGCTCACCTTGCCGGCTCCAGGACACCAGAGGTTTGGGCTGGCCTTGCGCCATGCACTCCATCACGGCAGAACGACCCAGAACCACGGTGGCGTTCTGAGGCGGAGCCACGATCGCCACTTTGTTCAAGGCCTGCGTGGAATCTGTCAACACAGCAGCAAAGTGTGTCCGGTCGGTGAGAAAAGGAGACGATTCTTTATTCGAGGAGAAAAAAACAGACATTTAACTACGCTGAGTTCTTTCGCCGATCTTTAATCTTTAATCTTTAATCTTCGTCGTAGGCTTCCGAAGTACACGTGCTTCGAGACATTGAGCCTGGCTCTGCCCGGCCTCTCTCCGAGCGCCACATTATGCTAATGATCCCCAGACTAACGCCGAGGACTCTGTAAACACATTATAAATTAATTATTGAAATTACATTCAGCACTGCTTGCTTATGCATGAGACTTTAAAGTGGGTCAGTCTGGATCTACAAAGACTGCACTGCTGGTGATATGACGGGAGGATGGACAGGAGGTGGTGTGTGGAGGAAGCAGTCAAGAGGTGGACAATTAAAGTTAAATTAAATTTGCAGGTTTTCAGCGTCTAACTGCTGTGTTCGAGGAGCACAAATCGAAAGACGACAAGTCGCCGCCACAAGTCGCTCCTCCATTTCATTAGTCCGCGCTCGCCCACCTTGGCTTCGCCGACGCGCAGGCGCACGATCGCATTGGCTGTTGAAAATTGCCGCTGCGATTTGAGGCTTTGACGCTCACGCACTCAAGGATTTTGTAGACTCGCCCCGAGGAGATCGAACGTGTTGACCGAATCGTGGTTATTAAGCCACGGGCTGCGGGCGGCAGCGACGGCACGGCCGCCCCGAGTCGGCCGATTTCGGAGCAGCCGTGCCGTGCCAGGAAGGTCTTATTGTCTGTGTGTCTTGCGGTGGGGATCGGCGGCACGCTGGCGCTGGGGAGAGCTAATCCCAGAGCGGAAAGGACCCAGAAAGAGCCTTGTTTTATGTTGCCCGCGAGCCTTGGTTTTGTTCTTCCCTTGTATTAAAGCGCACGCCCGGCCGGCGCTGCATGTTCCCCATGCACGTCTCCTCCTCCTCGAACCCTGACATTGCGGCTACACTGCCACGCGCACATATCGATGACGGCCGACCCGGACCACCCCGACCCAGCCCCATCTCGAATCGTTGCCAAATGGGCCTCGAGGATCACGTACTGTAATGCTGCCCGAGCATTAGAGGGACTATAGAACAACTTGGTATGTTTCAAATATTCTGAGCATCAATGAAGCGAGTGAGAGCCTCTGTCAGAGCTTTTCCACGGGGGTGCACGTGTTCTATTTGTGGCAGCGAGTCGACTGATGGCATCGGATGTGACAGTTGTTCCCTATTAAGGCTATGAAAGTGTTCCCTCCCTGCTTCAACCTCCCTATATAATTGGAGGTGTGAGGAAAAAAAAAAACCATAATACTTAAAAAGAAAAATTAAAATTCATTTCAGTTCACACCTTGTGCCTTGTCTCTGAAAATGTCCACTCGCTGCTAGAGAGTGTGTCGGCGAATGCAAGCACGCCGCGAAAATGCAGATAATTATTCATCTGTATTCTCCGCCTTTTATGCAGGGTAAAGGCATTTGGATTCACTCTGGCTTTGAGGAAACAAACACAGACAACAAAAACTCGAGATCCAGTGGGAACTAGAAGAGACGTACAAATCCACCAGGGTCTATTTATACGTCTGCGAGGCTCTGTCTCCTTCCCAAACTCCTTCACGTCTTGCTTTTCACTGCGTTGCCGGCGTTCTCGATCTTTCCCTTTCCTCCCTGTTTAGGGCTCATTTACATCATAAGTACATTACATCATAATTTCTAATGGCCATGGAGTGAGCTTGATGTTTGTCTTTAATCTTTGACACCTAATTAACGACGCCATCTTAATGTTGTGCCCCCACTCGGTGCACAGCGCGGCATCTGCTTCGGAGCAGAGCCAGGACCCTGACGCCGTATTCTAAGTCTTACACTCGAAGCGTAGAAGCATAATTGATATAAGATGTTTTACCTGCACGTTTGAAAGAGCAATGAGAACGTTTTGGAGAGAATACGAACACATTTCCCTCGCGAGCCAGAGTGTTTTTGTTTTTGCTTTTATCTGTGTTGCCCTTATTCTTCCAGTAAAGGCATGAAAGGAAATCTAAAGCTTTTACCGCTAAGCTGGAGAGGCTAAGCTGGAGAGGTTTAATTAAATGCAGCTACGATTCATTGTGATGTGTTTATCGCAGCGGATTTCCATAGCAACTATATACCTGTAGATAGATGGATGTATGGATCTCCTTCTCATGGACTAATGATCTCCAGTGCTCTCCATGTTGCCAGGAGCCTTATGCCTTATGACCCATTCAAACACGGTCTTTTATGCACAGGGTTGGTGCACTATTTTAGAATTCTAAACAAGTTTAAAACCTTTTAAATACACACAAAACCAGACTGCTGAAGTCCCTAGCTTTTTTATTTAAAGAAATGGAAAAATAGCCTTTGTTAAATGCAATTTGTAGAGTGATGATGGATTAGTCTACTGGGATTTTAGTGAATGAAAGATTCCCAGTCTTATTATTATCTTATTATATACAAAGTCATAACTATTTATTATGTGTCATTGTTTGAAAAGAAAATAATTGGCACTTTGAACGATAAATGATAACACAAAATATAAGGAAAACATACACACATCTGGTTAAGTTAACAGCTTTGGTACGAAATATGAGCATGCCTGCCTTGTTCATGACAATTTCTGCACGGACTGGATTGCCAGCTTTAGAAATAAACCCTCTTTCTGGGAGTTGAAATTGCACACGATCAGCGGCAAAATGCTACCCACAGCATCAAGCTGTTCATTTCCAAAGACCACATTTACATCCAACTTTTCAGCACCGCTAGCTATTGTATGCACCAATGATCCAGTGCAATGGACATCAGGAAAGGGGTTCTACACACCGTACCCATTATATCCATTGGAATTTAACCTCACTGGTGGGGAAGGAGCCAGAGCTGGTGGAGCTGCAGGAGGTACCGACTAGATATAGTTGGTAAGTGATGGCTCTGGAACCAAACTCCTTGAAATGGGGTGGTTGTTCTCCTACTCAGGCGTTGTTCAGGCAGAGAGGTGCCGGGCAGTTTGTCCTAGTGGATGAGATGGTCACCTCAATACAATTGCGAGTTGCCAGGAAAAGGGGTTACTGTTGATCAGTAGCAAAATCAAGGGCACTGGAGAAGTTTGGAGAGGCCATGGAGAATGATTTCTTCTACAAAGTAATTTGGCAACTCAGGATGGGAAAGCGTTCACAGTAACTCTTAAACCCGAAGGACACACTCAATGCAGATGCCAGGGCAAGAGGCTGCTGGAGGTTCGCAACTCATTTCCTGGTAGTCACTGGGACGGTTCCTCATTTGAGAGGCATCAGGGGTGGATGAGATCCATCCAAATCCTGATCAGGACAGAGTGTGAACAGTGGATCAGCTTTTTTGCCCATCGTCTTTGGATAATTTCAGCTGCATGGGAGTTGGCCAATCCATTCTCCGTATATATTGTAGCTCTTGAGAAGTCCTATATTTGATTTTTGCTATTCATCATGAAGGGATTCTGTGGGAGGTGCTGTGGGAGTATAGGTACTGGGACCCCTTTTGTCAGCGATTCGGTCCTTGCACACACAGAGAGAGAGCTGTGTTTGCCCTAATGGCATTAAGTCAGGCTCATTCAGTGTGGGCGTTGAACTCTGACAGAGCCGAGATTTGTCTCCTTTATAACAGTCATAGATAGCGTATCAAGATGTAGCAGAGTTGGAGAATATCTTGTGAGAGAACTGGTTGGGTTGGCATCCAAGGTTGACATCTCTGCTACTTGCAGATGATGACGTTGTGCTTTTGGCTTCATCACGTTATGACCTCCAGAATATATCATAACGGTTGCCATCAGTCTGGATCAGCACCTCTGAAGTCTGAAGCCATCGTTCTCTCCCAGAAAACGATGGTTGAACCCTTCAAGTGGGAAGAGATAAATAACCCTAAGTGGAGGTTTCAGGTATCTTGGTCGTATTCACAAGACTGGCCACCAGTTAGGAACAGCAGTTATGCGGACATGTATCAGAATGCTGTGGTAAGAGGGGGCTGAACCATAAGGAAAAGTTCTATATTTACCAGTAAATATATGAGATATCATCACATATGTTCACAAGTGTTGGGTATTGACCCAACGAGTGAGGTTGTGGAGCAGCAAATAGGTTTTCTCCGCAGGGTGACTGGGCTCACTCTCTGCGACAAAGCAAGCACAGTGATGCGAGAGGACCTCACAGTCCAGCTTATTGAAGATGAATGGATTGACGGAACGTAAAAAAACAACAATTGTTGGGATTTTGTCGTTACTCTTGCTTGGAACGTGTACAAGTAAATGTTTTTGTTATTTTTATTGCGATCCTGCTACCTGTGGTGATGGTGAGGCGGGCGTCGTGGCTGAAGCTCGTCCTGGCAGAGTTGGACGCGAAGCAGCGGAAGACGCCCTCATCTTCCTCGGTGACCTCCAGGATCTGGAGCACCCCGTTAGGGAGAGAAATAAACCTGGAGGAGAGGGAAAATAACGGAGTGCAGAAAATAAGACAAAGAGGCATTAAATGACCTATGATCTATATTGTGTGATGGGATGGAAAAACTGCCGAATGTTGCTATTAAAGGATCCCTTCCCCACTCTTGTGAAAACCAAGTTAGAAATCTTGGTGTAATTACACACGCATTTTCATAACCACGAAATGCGGATCCATGACAAAAAGAAAAATGTATCTTTATTATTATTCCCAGTAGTCTGGACTACTGTCTCCAAAACAGCCCTTAAGCATGCTTCACACCGAATCTGACAAACAGCAGCAACAAACCGGAAATTAATTCATTCCTATGGAGAGTCGGATTCCGCATGAGAAAAGCTGCAAAAAGCTGCAAAAAGCTGCAAAAAGCTGTGGTGCAGAAGTTTCGGTCCGACAGTACGACCAGAAGTTACATTCGTCAAGTCTTTTATTGGAATTGGGCTCAGAACTAAGAAAATAAGCTACGCAATTTAAAAAAATGATGTTATTAACATTAACGTTGGATTTCACCATATCCACTATCAATAAATCTTATTATATAAGTGTTAATTTTTTATTTTTTTCAAAACTTCTCGCTGTTGTACTGCAAACAACGAGCTCCACTTTCTCTGATGTATTTTGTGATGCCAAACCGGACACAGTTCATCCGACGGCCACTAGGGAGAGGATCCAACCGCCGGATGCGTTTTCGGATTCGGTGTAAAGCCGGCTTTAGAAAACTGCAGCTCATTCCGAACGCGAGTGCTGCACCATTTCTCAGGTGTCTGCACTCGCTTGCAGTGTGTAATAGAATTGATTTTAAGAAACTGCTCATCGTTAATAAATCTCTTTGTGGCTGAGGGCCAAAATACAGATTGGCTCCAATATGGGGTTCTCTGGGACGGTCTACTAAATATAATGAGAGAAAATACAAAAGCAGCGTTTAGCTATTGTGCTACACATTGTTAAAACAAATTTATGCAATTTATCTTGCTTCTTACTTCTGTTTGACCTTTTCATCCGATCGTTTTTTAAACAATTTATTTCTATGCTTTTATTCTTCTTTGTTTTTATATAATACCTTTTTATGTCTTTATGTATGTAAAGCATGATATGAATTGCCCTTGTGTATGAAATGTGCCGTACAAATAACCTTGCCTTCCTTGCCTTGCGTATCGCTGCGGCCTTGCAGGTCTCTCACCTCCTTCATTCAGGAAATACTACTGCGTACGACTACGACAAGAGGATATTGAAATCTCTCGACCTTTCTGAAATAAAATCTTGCCGTTTGCAGGACAAAGGTCTGCTCTCAATTTGGTTGAGGATGACAAAGTGAAGAGTCACTCAAGCGGAAAAAGAGAAGGTTGTGCAAAACTGCAAAAAAAAAAAAAAAAAGTTGCTCCGAGGCATTTTCTGCTTGATTTGTTAATTGATTTGCGACTTCGTTTCACTTTTTATCTCCTTTTTTCTGTTCCTAGAGTACAGGTTAAGTTCTAGACGCTCTGTCACTCCCAGTCTGGAAGCGTTCTAGTGGAAAATCCTAATAACTGATGGAGCTTAAGGAAGAGGAGGAAAAAAGGCACGGAAGAGAGACGAGATGAAAGAAGATGGGATAGAGCTGTAGGAGATGAACAACATCAGATATACACGTGGCGGCCAAAAAATGGTGGTCGTCTAGAAAATAATATGACAAATGGCACTTTGATGTTTGAGGTTTTAAAGCCACTTGACCCAACAGAGAGTTCTTAAAAAAGCCAAATGGTCAGCATCTGAATTTCAGGTGCATCGCTCACAAAAACTGCTGAATTATTTAATGTGCAATGGGGAGCAGCTTCAAATCACTGACAGCGTAGACCAAAGATGGGCAAACTGTGCCAGCAACAGAGGCTAAGTGGTCGCACGTTGTGTGTGGAGCCCACGCGCAACAAGGGCCACGCTCCGGACTTAATCATCTCCGAGGGTCTGAACATTTCTAAGGTTGTGGTGAACGATGCTGCTCTCTGATCATTCTGTCTTTTCTTTGAAAGTAGTGTCTCCCTGCAGACAAATGTTCAAACGGAGGCAATAACAAAACGGTGTATCGCTGAAAACACTGGTGAAATATTTATTCCGGCTTCCTCTTCCACACCCGCCCTCTCCTGGGTCTCAGTCAATGAGCTTGTAGACCATTTCAATTCTAAAATTACAAATGTTATTGATGCCATTTCACCCACTAAGGTGAAGGTGGTCTCTGGTCAGAAAAGATCTCCGTGGAGAAATGCCACGATGGTAAGAATAGAAAAAAAGCTGAACGCAGGCGGCGAAATCAAATCTCCACCTTCATTATGACATCTATGAAGAGAGACGTCGCATTTATAACTTGGAAGTGAGAAATGCAGTGTCCCTGTGTCCACTAAAAATCAATTCAGACACAATTTGATCCGATCAACCATAAAAACTTGGAGGACATTATACAAATCCTCCTCCTGCTGCCTTGATATCCTGCCAACAGGCTTTTTCAAAAATGTTTCAAATTGCATGGCCTCTCTCAGGTTTCTTCCCACAGCCCCCCTCTTCTGCCCTGAAAACTGCCGTCATCAAGCCACTCAAACGGAACAATCTCGAAACCTCACTAATGAACGATTATAGGCCGACAGCTGAACAATGTCCTGGCACTACACACCTGTTTTGATGTCCGGTCAGGATTTCGACCACACCACAGCACTCAGACTGCTCTTGTTAAGTCTTCACTGACATCCACCTAAACACAGAACGTGGCAGAATTTCAGTCTTAGTATTACTGGATCTCAGTGCTGCATTTGACACGGTCGACCACAACATATTACTAGACCGACTGAGAAGTGGGTGGGACTTTCTGGCACAGTACTAAACTGGTTTGAATCCTACTTAAAGGACAGGGACTACTTTGTGTTTATAGGTAATTACACATCTGAGAGGACAAAAATGACATGCGGAGTTCCCCAAGGCTCCATTCTGGGGCCTCTTCTGTTCAACATCTACATGCTCCCACTGGCTCAGATTATGGAAAACAACAAAATATACCATTATTACCATAATTACGCATGACGACGACACACAAATGTACATAACCATTTCACCGGTGGACTATGGTCCAATACAATCACTGAGCAAGTGCATTGAACAGATCAATGATTGGCTGTGCCAGAATTTTCTCCAATTAAACAAAGACAAAACTGAAGTAATTGTTTTTGGAGCCCAAGGAAGAACGAATAAAAGTCAGCACTCAGCTTCAATCTATAATGTTAAAAACCACAAACCAAGCCAGAAATCTTGGTGTAGCCAAGGACTCGGACCTAAATTTCAACAGCCACATTAAAACAATTACAAAGTCAGCTATTATCACCTTAACAATATATTGAGGATTAAAGGACTTATGTCTCAGCAGAATTTGGAAACACTTGTCCATGCATTTATCTTCAGCCGACTCGACTACTGTAACGGTGTCTTCACAGGTTTCCCTAAAACATCCATCAGACGGCTGCAGTTGAGTCAGAACGCTGCTGCTCGAGTCCTCACTCAGACCAAGACAGTGGATCATATCGCTCCAGCTCTCAGAGCTTTACACTGGCTTCCTGTCTGTTAAAGAACTGATTTCAAAACACTGCCGTTGGTTTATAAAGCACTGAATGGTTTAGGGACAAAATACATTTCTGATCTTCTGCTGCATTATCAACCATACAGACCTCTCAGGACGTCTGGGACAGGTCTGCTTTCTGTCCCCAGAGTCAGAACTAAACATGGGGAAGCAGCGTTCAGTATTTATGCTCCACATATCTGGAACAAACTGCAGGTCTGTTGCAACTCACTTCTTTTAAATCAAAGCAGAAGACTTTTCTGTTTGCCACTGCCTTTTACTAAACCTAATTTGCGGCTTTTTTGCGGTCACTTTTATTACTGGATTTTATGCATTTTATGTATTCTAATTTTTAAAGCTAATATTGATAATTTTTATTCTGGGTGTACGGCTCTGCCGATCTGGAGGCGCTTCCCCAGATGATAAGATTATAAAAAAAAAATTTTTTTACTTCATGCATTCTATTTTTGTGTTTCTTTTGCACTTTGTCTTAATGCTTTTGATGTTTTATGTGAAGCTCTTTGAATGCCTTGTTGTTGAGATGTGCTATATAAATAAACTTGCCTTGCCTTTATTCCTCTATTTCAAGTCCAATCGGATAATCCACTGGACTGTTTATCGGTATATGAAGCCGTTCTGCGCCGCTATCTCGGGCACTGACGCGCTAGTCTGATGCCGATCTGAGGTCTGCATCATGTGACTGCAGCGTCGTCACACCGTGACCAAGCCGGCAAGCCGCTAGCCTGCTGTGGCTCACGGTGGTTAGATGCTACGCCGAGCAGAGCTCCCAGTGTTCTGTTGGTTCGTCTCCATCGTGTATAGAGCCACCAGGGGTCTGCAGAGTGACAGGTTTTTGGTCACTTCGTCTTCAAGAATTGACCAATCGGGATCGAACTTGGGCAACGGCGAGTCGGGACCGCCCCGGATACACATCTTAAGCATCTTTTCTGTGCATGGGATCCATGCATGGGATCCATGTCATCCAGACACTACTGACGTCATCACTTCATGAACAAAAACAATAGTGCGCTATTTGCGCGCTGGACCCCTAACAAAATAATAAAAATAACGATAAAAACCAAAACAGTCATGAAATTGAGCCTCATAACGATTAGAAACAAAAAAAATTGTGATAACCACTTGTAATTGTGCATTTCTGTGCAGACACGCACCGGAGGAGAGAGCCCACCCAGGCAGCATGTGATGATGATGATGATGCATGCCACCCAGCATGTGATGATGATGGGCTATAAATGCTGGAGGAGGCTGAGCGACGCAGCAGCAGCCAGCCACACACTCCACAGGGAGAGGCTTACACCATGTGGGGCTTAACTCTGAAGGTTTGCCACTGTCGTGTTTCCACATATCTGGTACTGTTTTCCTTTGTGACTCTTGCCTGCACCGCAGTGAGCTTCGACCTGACCGAACTGAGGAATAAAGTTGCGAAAATCAAAGTGAATCCGAGAGGCAACCTGTGGGCTACAGGTGAGTTTAAATCTTCTCATTTCATACTAACTCCACAGTTTTTTATACATTTTTCCATACAGTTAAAAATGCTTTTCATTTAAATTAAATAACAGCTCTTATAATAATAATAATAATAATAATAATAATAATAACTTTTATTTATAAGCGTCTTTCAAACAACCTCAGGACACTTTGAAATTTTTTTTTAATTATTA
>OMKR01102381.1:0-16140 GCA_900302355.1 Cyttopsis rosea
GTGTGTGTGTGTGTGTGTGATGTGTCCACCGGTGAGTGTACGGGACTTGTCCCAATTAGTTCTGGTGTATGAGGTCAGAATTATATCGTAGCACCTCCAAGCAGCAGAAAAGGCCTTGCAGCCATATAGCCATATAGACCGCAAGAAGGCACCGAACACCATGCCCCGCAGCCATAGTGGGTTAGATCGCAGCCGCCCGCCACATCCCTACTCACATAGCTCGCACCCCACCTGTCCCGCAAACCCTAAGCCTATTGTGTGGTGTATGTACTGAGTTTGAGTTCCAGCACTGGGAGAGATAGGTGAAGCACAACCAGATCAACACAGTGGTGCAGCAGGGGTGCAGCAGGGCAGGCAGCGGCCACGCGGACCCCACCCCAGACCTGACCATACCGGGAGATATTGGTCCAGAATGTTTGGATAGGTGGGCAGAGCCAGATGGCATGAAAGTAGTCATCTCTGGTATTGAGGGAACAATGAGAGCAATGGATCGGCATTGGCGCAGCACCCCCAGATTTCCTTAAAATTTTACATTAAACACTTCAAAATAACTACTGTCCGACAATTATTTTAAGTTTTTAATTTATTTAAGACTGATCATTCGTAAAACAGGCAAGTGTAGAGCAGTGGAATAAATGATGGAGACTCTGGAGACATTACACATCTCCGCTCTGCTCTGTGTCTCCAAATAAAACCAAAATAAAGACGGTGTGTTTTTATTATTTTAGATGTGTTTATTGTACTCCTTACTAAATTGAACAAAACAAAAAAGCCCTGTGTCACATGGGACACACGGGCTGTTTGTGTGTGCACCTGTGGGTGCGCACACACACAGCCTGCTTTGGCCTGTGTGGACCTGAGCGTCAGCCGAGCGGGCTCCCGCTTATTATGGATTATTTACTTTGTCACATGGATAATTGCTATCAGACGCAAAACAAGTGCAAATTGCACTCAACAACAAAATTAATGGGCATGTTTGCAATGGCATATCATTCGCAATATCTTTTGTGAATCGGATGCCAAGACGGCGCAGATAGCGGGCGCAATTGATGCGCAAATCATGGTGCTATTAGCGCCAGCACTATTTTCTTAGTGAATCAGGCCCAAGGTGTCATCTGTTTTTAACAAGAGTTGGTATATTTTGGCAAAGGGATTTTTTAAATTGCCTATATGAGTAAGATATTCAATCATCGGAGGTGGTTGGAGGATGTTGTTTGTTAATTAGATTTTTACTTTTTGAGACTGCTGCAGTTGAAGGTATTGCAGGAAACCATGACAACTGATATATCTTTGCCTTCAAAAATGTCTTCCAGATGAGTAATTCCTTGTCGTTTCCAAGATCTGGAGAATATTGGTTTGTTTTTAACCAGAAAATCCGGGTTGTGCCAAATTGGAGTGAATTTGATTGGAGATGGAGTGTAACCGCTGAGTTTGTTGAATTTCCACCAGGCTGACAGAGTCAGCAACAGAGTTGCGATAAATGGGTTTTTAAAGCAATTTTGTTTCTTTATAGATTCTGTAAGAAATGGAAGATCAGATATTGATAATTCCTGACATTCTGTTTATTTCTTTGTCGTTGCCATGCCATTGTTCCGATGGCCCATTATTCCGAAGCCCCAATAGTCCGACTGGACCAAAAGCCCATTTGTCTGACAGCCCATTACCCCGAATACAAATGGCCATTGCTCTGAAGGCCCATTGTTCTGAAGAGAAGGACACTTCCCTCAGTTGCACCCAGGAAGGTCCGATGACGTCATCCTGCAGAATAATTAGCCATGTGCTTCGATTGAAGATTCAGCGTGAACAATGTACAGATGAGGAAATATAAATCTGCCTCAGTCTGTAGATTCATGTAATTATAATAATTATTTGTAATGTTTGTTTAAATTATATAAATTATTATAAATGAATAAATAACAATATGAATCATATGAAGAATATTAATAATAATAATTGTGACTTCCAAGGCAAAACATTGCATTTAGCCAGAGCCTGTAATTACCTTTCTTTATACTTTTATTAAAAGCTCTCTTTATCAAATGAAATACAATAGCATGAGCTTATATTCACAGATTAGACCTAGGAGTGAGTCTGTCTATACACCCATGTGTTTTTTAGTTCCTTAACCTGGTTCCTCTTCTGATGTGCATTGATTTGGTTTCATAGTTATATAACCACTTTAATCTTCCATCAAAGCACATGGCTAATTATTATGCAGAATGACATCATCGGATGTTCTTGGGTGCAACGAAGAGAGGTGTTAGGAACTCACAATTGGATATTACAATCATTCTTACATTAGAAGCAATGGGCCTTTGGACCAATGGCCATTTGTTTTCGGGATTTCGGGCTGTTGGACAAATGGGCTTTCGGTCCAGTGAAACTTTTTTTGGACTATTGGGGCTTCAGAATAATGGGCCATCGGAACAATGGGCAGGTCCCATTGTTGCTCCTGTTGTAACAATTTGATTATCAATTGAAGATGGTTTGCCAAATAGTAGTATCTGAAGTTTGGGGCTGCTAGGCCTCCACAGTCTTTGTTTTTCTGTAGTGTTGCTAATCTAATTCTCGGTTTCTTGTGTTTCCAATATAATTTATTGATTATAGAGTCTAGAGTACCAGTTTAGTGTTGGTTAGACTGGGGACATTAAAATATGTAGTTCATATTTGGTAGTATGTTTTTTTTTCCTGCTGCTATCCTGCCCATGTGTGAGATGGGTAGGTTGTTCCATTGAGTGAGGTCTTGTTCGATTAATTTGAGCAATGGAGTAAAGCTAAGGGTAAACAAATCTGACAGATTGGTGGAGATATCAATACTAAGTATCTAATGTTGCCTCTTGTGATGGTTAAGGGAAGTTTATGGGTTACAACATTCTAGTCTTCCCCACTGTGTGGTAAGACCTTGGTTTTAGACCAGTTTATTGAAAAGTCTGAGATGGCTGAAAATTTTAATACAAGATTGAACACTTTCGGTAGGGAAGATATTGGGTTTCATAAATATAGCAAAATGTCGTCTGCTTATAAACTGATTTTGTGAATGGATTTTCCTGTTTGTATGGCAATTATATTATTGATTTGATGGATGGCTGCCATGAGGGGTTCAATAAAAATGACGAATAGTAAAGGGAAGAGTGGACATCCTTGTCTTATGCCACATTGTAGAATGAAACGCTGTGAAGTGTAACCATTGGTGATGACAGAAGCAGATGGTGAGTTATACAGAATTCTAATTCATTGAATGAGTGACTCTCCAAAGCCAAATTTGTTGAGGGTGGGAAAGAGATATGTCCAATTAACTCTGTCAAATGCTTTTTCGGCATCTAAAGAAGCAATGATGGTATTTATGTTGTTCCTTTGAGATATGCTGATCAGACTGAATAAACGACACATTTGCTGGATGAGTGTCTGCCCTTGATGAAGCCTGTTTGGTCTGGGTGAATTTTGTATGAAATTACCTTTTCAATTTTGTTGGTTCGTGTTCCACTAATGATCTTTAAATCACAATTAATTAGGCTTATGGGTCTATAACTGGAGGTGAGGGTTGGGTCCTTATTGGGTTTGAGCAAAACCGAAATGAGAAATGCATTCATGTGTGGAGACATGGTGGAGGTTGACTTAATCTGCTTAACCATTCTGATGAATAGTGGGCGATATGAGTGGCTATAAGTGGATATGAGTTTATAGAATCCCACTGGGTAGCCATCTGATACAGGTGATTTATTGTTTGGCATAGAAAAGAGAGCTTTCCTCTTCTTCTATAGTTAGGGGTTGATCTAATGTGGTAGCCTGCTCTGTGGATAGTATTGGGAGGTCAATGTCATTGAGGAATGAGTTAATGATTGATGTATTTGATTTGTTATCTGAGTGATACAGCTTATTATAAAAGTATCTGAATATTGTATTGTCTTGTGGGGTGTGTGATACTACCCTGTGGATCTTTGATGGCTGTGATACATGATTTTTCTCTATCGCGTTTCATTCAATCAAGCAAGAAATTCACCTGATTTGTCATTGAATTCTAAATAATTCACTCTTATTCATTGCATGAGGAATTGTGCCTTTTGATGGATGATATTATCAAGTTGAGATTTTATTGTCTGGATCTCAGACAATCTCAGATTTGTTCAGTGGGCTTGTTGGGAGTGCAAGTATTTCAGTTGTTGTTGTAGTATATTTTGGAATTCTTGTCCTTTCTATTTCTTGTGAGTGGAGAATGAAAAACTTCTACCTCTCAGAACTGCCTTTGTCTTTTCCCAGAGTAAAGGTGGTAAGGTGATAAAAGGTGATGTTTCTGGAGAGTCATTCAGTTCAATGAAGGATATCCATTCTCTGGAAAAGAAATGTGACCATGGCACATTTTTCAGCAGCGTACTTTTGGGAAAACATCGGAATTTCCTTTCTAGGTCAAAAATGAGATTATAGAAGATTTAGTTGTTTTCTGTCTCTTAACTTATTTTCAAAACTGAGTTTGATTTCTAAATATTAGATAAATATTAAAATGTCAAGGTTAGTTGCTCTCCACCAGCATTATATAGTTACTCACCCATTGTTGCACTGGAACATGAAGACATATCATCTTCGTGTTGTTATGGATTACGAGAAGCCATCAGAAGTGAGGTGGCCACCTGCCAGGAGGGTTCAGGTTGGTTTCAATCATGAGGCTGAAACTAATTGGCCTGAGATTGATCTGAGATTATGATAGGGTGGATTTCAGGATTAGTGATTTTGGACAGTTACTTGTCAAAAAATAGTTAATTCTAGAGAAGCTTTTGTGGGGTGGTAAGTAATATGTGTCTTCTCTTTAATGTGGATTATTTGATCGCCAACAATCTCCAAGAGCAAGATCACTCATATATTGTTTAATAGTGTCAGACGAACGCCAGGACTGGTTTGTGAATGGTCTAGACTTGGATCGAGTAGTGTGTTGAAGTCCGCTCCCAGTATCATAATTGAGTCTAAGAATTCCAAGAGTTTTGAAAATATGTTGTGAAAGAAATTTTGGTCATCCTGATTAATTTGCCATCTCCTATAATTCTGTTAATCATTATGTACTGCCGCTCTGTGTCTGTTGTACTTTTATTCTGATATGGGATACTTATATTGATCAATATAGAAATGCTTCTTTTTTTTGAATTATATGATGCAAAAAACGTCATTTAGCTTTGAGTTTGAAGTGCTCAGATGCAGTGAGGTGAATTTCTTGCAGTAGGCATAAACTGGGATTCATCCTGGTAAGGTGATTTAGGATTTTGCTATGTTTAGCTGGTGAGCCAATGCCCCTCACATTCTGTGGTGGCAAATTTGTATTTAAAATGACTCACATCTTTCAGTCTGTATTTATGCCTTCAGTACAGGCATCTTGTTACACAAGTACACATATTTTTGGCTTGCAGTCAGCAATTGTATTTCTAGACATGGTATGGTAAGGGGACTCTCACTAGAACTGTAAACCAGCCATATGGTCATAAGGATCACACACAACCTAGGATTACACATCACCAAGGTCAGCATTTACCATCGAATCAAGTTAAATAGAGATACATATCAGTGTATTTTCCATGACAATTACTCCTTTGAGCATTTTATGCTCACATAATACAGGAGAAAAATACACCTCAATACATATATACTATCACATATTTGCTTTGTGTGTAGTTCCAAATAAACATGAGGTTTAATTTTTACTTAGGAGTCTCTGTAATCAACTGGTAACAGATTTTCCCGAATAACATTTACTTTCAACACAAATTGCTATCATGTTCTTAAGGTATCTTCTAAACATGAGGCAATAAAGAAAATATTACATTCAATGATATAGGTACAAACTTTTTCTGGGCAAAATCACCAAAAATTGAGTTGTGAAACCGCCCCCCCCCCCAACTGGTAGATGCCGCTGGTGGTTTGTTGGCATGTGTTGCTTTGAGGTATGCTGTAGCTGCTCTTTTGCATCCTTCTTTAGTTGTCACCCTTCTTTAGCGCCCAGTGAGGTTCGGTCTTATTTTCCCACCTATTTATGTGACCTGTAAATTCCACTGCATCCCTGGTGCAGTCGCTATGACTTGTGGTCAGTTTGAACAATGTGTTTCAACTACCTGCTGGCTTGTATATTATTAGCATAGGCCCAAACCCCGGTGCCCTCCTGCTTAGATATTCTAGGGAGGCCCACAGAGAATTATGTGTCTCTGGATCCTCATCTACCAAGGCTTCTGCATCAAAGCCCCATGGTCTCTAATGGCTACCTGTCAACAGGGCCCCCTTACATCTCTGGAGTGCTGCAGTTGCTTGGGGAAAGGATGTGGTTGCATTTGTCTCTGTGAGAAGTGTTGGTGTACTCACATTCTGTTGTTATTACTGTTGTTAGGAGCACCTGGAAGGGGCCTTGCCATCTGGGGAATCTCCACCCTTTCCTCCTGGAATCCTTCACCACGGTCCAGTCACCTGGTGCAAGGCTATGCAGCCGTCCCTTGGTCTCTTGTGGTAATGCATCCTTCACCAATCTGTGAATGTCATAAAGTGCAGTGGAGAGGTTTGCACAATAATGCAACATTTCATCCTTACATAGGTCTCTTACCAAAGCTTTGGCTACAGCACCTGCATCTGCATTAGAAGTGAGAAAAGCTTCATCCCATTTAGAAAACATGTCAACAATCACCAAACAATATTTCTTGCCTTCACTCAATGTTATCTCAATAAAATCAATTTGCAAATGATCAAAAGGTTCGTCTGGTGGTGGATGTGCACTAATTGGCATCTGCTGTCCTCTGACAACATTGTGTGTAGCACATTTCTCACAAATTATTTTAGAGTCATTTGAGAATCCTTTAGTGAACCAATATCTGTTGATTTCTGACAACATCCCCCCTTTGACACGTGGTCCTTACCATGTGTCATAGAATGGGAAACAGATATTTGGGTAAGCACGGTTTGTCATTTGGCCAATACCAAACTCCTTCTATGACATATGCTTGTGAGCCTTTTCTTCATATGTGGCTCTGCTCTGCACTTCCTGTAAATCAACTGTTGCTGTTATACACTGCTCAAAATTAATGGAAAATTAAACACTAAATCGTCACAGTATAACACCAAGTCAGTTAAACTTCCGGGATATCAATCTGTCCATTGAGGAAGCACAAGTGATTGTGAATCAATTTCACCTGCTTTGGTGCAAATGTAATTGACGACAGGTGCAATGGAGAGGCAAAAGCAAGACAACCCCCAAAAAAGGAATGGTTTTGCATGAGCTGGTCACAGACAATTGCTCTCTCCTTATCCTTCCTGACTGATTCTTCTCTAGTTTAGTGTTCTGCTAGTGTCCTTGTCACTACTTGTAGCATGAACTGGTACCTGCAGCCCAATCAGGTTGCAAAGGTAGTCCAGCTTCTCCAGGATGGCACATCCATATGTGCGGTCACAAGAAGGTTTGCTGTGTCTCCCAGCACAGTCTCAAGAGCATGGACGAGATACCAGGAGACCGGCCATTACACAAGGAGAGCTGGACAGGACCCTAGAAGGGCATTGACCCAGCAGCAGGACCGGTATCTGCTCCTTTGTGTGAGGAGGAACAGGAGAAGCACTGCCAGAGCCCTACAAAATGACCTCCAGCAAGCTGCTGGTGTGTATGTTTCTGACCAAACTGTCAGAAACAGACTCCATGAGGGTGGCATGAGGGCCCGACACCCTCTGCAGCTCGATTGGCATTCGCCAGACAACACCAGAATTGGCAGGTCCACCATTGGCGCCCTGTTTTCTTCACAGATGAGAGCAGGTTCACACTGAGCACATGTGACACGCGTGAAAGAGTCTGGAGATGCCGTGGTGAATGTTATTGCTGCCTGTGACATCATCCAGCATGACCGGTTTAGTGGTGGGTCAGTGATGGTGTCGGGAGGCATATCCTTGGAGGGTCGCACAGACCTCCATGTCATAGCCAACGGTACCCTGACTGCTGTTAGGTACTGAGATGAAATCCTCAGAGCGATTGTCAGACCGTACACTGGTGCCGTGGGCCCTGGGTTCCTCCTGGTGCAGCGCAATGCCCGGTCTCATGTGGCCAGAGTGTGTAGGCAGTTCCTGGATGACGAAGGCATCGATGCCATTGACTGCCCTCTCGTTCACCTGACCTAAATTAAATTGAGCGCCTATGGGACATTATGTATCTGTGTATCTGATGCCGCAAAGTACCGCCACAGACTGTCCAGGAGCTCACTGATGCCTTGATCCAGGTCTGGGAGGAGATCCCCCAGGACACCATCCACTGACTCATCAGGAGCATGCACAGACATTGTTGTTTTTGAGCAGTGTAGTATCAGTGTAGTTAGAGGAACAGAAACAAGTTGTGGTGTGGTTAAAGGTTGTTTTGCTGCCTTTTTGCCGGCTGAATCCACTTTCACGTTCCCCTGTGATACATATTGTGAGCATCACATTTACATACAGCAATCTGCCTTGGTAACAAAACAGCTTCTAATAATTCAGCCACAAGTTTGTGATGTGCAATTGGCTTGCCTGTTGATGTAAGGAATTGTCTTTGTTTCCAAAGCGTACCAAAAGTGTAACAACTATCTGTGTAAATGTTCGCTTTCTTCCTTGCTGAATATTTACATGCTTCTGTCTTTCAGTTCAGCTGCTTGTGCAGAAAAGTTAGAGGGAAGTGGCTCAGCTGTGACAATTTCATGTTGTGTAACTATGGCAAAGCCTGCCTGTATCTTGCCTGTGGCTGGATCATGTGAGGCTGAACTGTCCACAAACAGCTCTAATACCGCATTTGTTAGAGGTGTGTCTTGCAGATCTGGTCTGGGGAGCATACTTCAGTTACCGGCCCGCTGGACCCCTTTCCCAGTCGGGAAGGGGCCTACCACGTACCGGTAAGGCTACAAGGGGGTAGAAATTGGCTTGCTGGGCTCTGGCTGTTCACAGACAATGGTCTAGCAACACCTGGTTCAACCCGGGGCTTTGGTAGAGGCATCACAGGTAGAAATTTGATGTGTACATGGGGATATTCACATGTATCCATTGGTACGGCTCGAAATTCGCTAGAAGTGAAAAAAGCATACGGTGAAGGCTGCATACGGCTCCCGCCTGTCACACTCACTGATTTTGGGCACAGATTGGCCAGGCTTTGATGCTTTAATGAGGGAAGCTGGAGGAGCGTGCTCACGGTCAGTAGGGAAATGTGTGTATTGCGTGGTGCGTGGCGACGCTGAGGGGACGTCAGTGGGAGCAACAAGGCCGGTAGCGGGGGAATCCCAAATGGGGTCTTCCCCGGTACGCCTTGACTGCTCCATGGATGATTTTCTGCTAGAACAATCGTGAGACGATACCCTACGCGTGGCCTTTGAGTGGGTAGCTAAAATCGATGGTGCGTTAGTCCGCCCAGACACCGCGCTCGCTCACCCGTATTTCTCTGTGATTAGGGTCAGGTTGTATTGAGTAAGTCGTGACACAGGAGAAGAAATATCCCAGTTGTTGGTTCTGAAAAGCCCACCATAAGCCCATGGCTGGTCACCTGGGACATGAGAAAACACTGCAGCGAATAATGGCCCGCTTCAATTGGCCTGGCATTTGGGCAGATGTGCGTAAGTGGTGCGCCACATGTCCCGAGTGCCAATTTGTCAACCCTCCGGCTACGCCAACTGTGCCATTGAGGCCCCTCCCGCTAGTCGAGGCCCTGTTCGAAAATATGGACCTCATCGGGCCATTAGATTGAGTACCCAGTGCTCGTGGGTATCATTTTGTAGTCGTCCTAGTGGACTATGCAACCCCATATCCCGAAGCAGTGCCATTGTGCAGTATTACGTATTAAGTGTGGCGCAGGCACTGTTTCAGGTCATCTCCTGAGTCGGGATTCCGAAAGAAATCCTGACCGACCAGGGCACTTCCTTTATGTCACGTGCAATGCTCGAGTCCCTGAGGCGGGCAGGGCTCACCGCCTTCCCAAAGAAGTGTGCGGTGGGGCAGAGGGAGGTACGGTATCTGGGGTACCACTTGGGAGGAGACCTGGTCTGACCCCAGCTTGATAAAAGTGCCGCGATCGCGAACACTCCGAGACGCAAGACCAAGAAGCAGTTCTTGGGGCTGGCAGGTTACTATAGGAGGTTTGTTGCCGATATTTCGGAGCTGGCCAGCCCCTTGTCTCATTTAACTCTAAAGGGTGGTCCAGATCTGGTCCAGTGGATGGAGAAGTGCCAACAGGCGTTCATGAAGGTAAAAGCAACTCTCTGTGGGAAGCCAGTGTCTTTTCCCTCCCTTTCTGTCTGCAGACTGAAGCGTTGGGCGGAGGTGGTGTGATGGCTGACTTCCTCTCCCACTCTGGGGGGGGTGTCTGTCGGCCGGATGGTCCCCGGCCTAAGTCGGGCAGCGGGGGATTTTGCAGTCCGAGGGGTATCTCAGTGCCCATCTGGTGCTGTTTGGCTGACTTGGGGCAGGAAGGTGTGTCTTTCAGTGGGCATCAGCGGCATGGAGCCGCTGGCGCAAAGGTGAACCTCCAGCCATGAGAAGTCGCAAGGAGAATGTTGCATTTAACGTTGCAATTTATGTTACAGTTTTGGCCCGTGAGCCTTTGTGTTGAAAACAATATTAAAAGACATGCCGAACGGCGCTGTTTTGCCCTCATCTCCATCTCCTCCACCTTAATCACCCTGGGACAGTGGCTACATGGCCACACTCTGTTGCACTTTGTCTGGCAACACAACTTCCACAGCACACAATTGTATCATTCCAAAACATCCAATCTGTTCCCAACATATCACTTTCTTGACCTTCTCTAACCCAATTAGTCTCATACTCTAAATCAGGCCCTAAAGAGATATGTGAAGTGCAATGCAGTAACGTGTCTGTCATGAAAACTGTTGTCTCCTGTCTCATATGTGTGTGTGCATGTTACAGCAGATGTCTATAGCTCCTCATCCTGTGTCTGTCATTTGCCATCCATCCAAATGCATTAAAGGGATATTTCACATTTTTTGAAGTGGGGTTGTATAACGTGTTTGTCCATAGTCAGTGTCTTACCTGCAGTAGATTGTGATCTTTGCGCTCCCAGTTTGGAGAAGTGGACAGACTGCCTACACAGACGGGGCCAGCAGAAAAACATATTTTAGCCACCTAAAAAGATGGCCACCTAAAAAAATTTATGTCAGTTTAAGTGTACGCTATATTTAGAATATTTTCACCACTTTATCTTGCCGTCAGACAGCCCTTTCATTTGGCACTACATTTTCTTAACCTTAGAACTTCTGTATTCTTATGCATCAGCGCACCTATGCAGTGCACTGAATTACGCCACGTGTGCGCTGATGTGTAAGAAAGTTCTGTGGCTGAGATGGATGAGTGCAGAAAGAAATAAGTCAGCACAGCTGTCAACAACAGCTGTCAACAACAGCTGGGTACTTTGTTCAAGTGGTCACAACATGATGCACAGGAGAAGTACAGAGGGTTTGTGGCATTAGCAGAAGCATATAAGCTGAACATAAAGGCATGTTTAAAGAGAGTGGGTGTCGTCGTACAGCTTAGGTGTCCAACGTGGGACACTCTAGAAGAGAAAGGAGTGCGCATCTGTTCTAATTTGTGGAGATAAGGGAGCCTGGTACTGCCTTTTATGAGCTGGGGAGTCTTATCTTGTACACACAAACTGAAGAGGAAGGGAATGTGATGTGGCCTTCACAGGCTGGAGAATTGCAGACATAGGAAGATATTCCCATAATTCCGTATGTGAGCAAAATGAAATGAACAAAAACATATATTGGTTATATAAGCATATGAATCATGCATATTAGTAATGTGAATATAATTCTATATTCTTAGATATATTCTTAATATTCTTATTAAATCCTTCCATATGTCTCAGAAAGGCCCATGAAGGCCCATTTCGTCTGAAGATTTCCATCAGCCTGAGAAGGTCGCTCAGATCAGGTCATACCAGACTGTATCAGACTGTTTTGTCTCCACAAATCCTTTTTCCCACGAATGAAGGACAAGCTCATCTTGCCCTCCTGAGGGGGACAAGCTCCAAAATTCCTTACTTTATCATCTTGCTACGCCCAATTGTATTCAGCAATAAACGATTGACTCTCACACATGTAGTCAGACAATACTATCTTCACTGTCCTTATGTGTCACTGCATTGTTCTCATTTTACTCTGCAGATTAAAATCCTTTAAAATCTCAGTATGTCTTTTGGATAGGGAAACAGATTCACTTCACTATACGCGTGCAGAAATTCTCTGACAATTTTGCGACGAGGATGGGATCTCTGGCTTGGCTTTGTCGGACCTTTCCATGTTCAAACTGGAGTGCACACCGTAAGGCATCTGTGGACCGAACCGAAACAAAAAGAGAGATTTTCAAAAAGAGTTGTGTCCAGGAGGCACCTGGACACAACAGAATGCCTGGCAGAGACAAACATGAGATCCCAGATACACTATGTAGCGGACAGCGAGAGATTGGACATTGCGGCAATGAAATTGTTGTTCTTCCACATTCCCCAAACCCATTAACTTTACTCCCAACCTTTTTAGGGAATAAAGTTATTGCCCTGGAAGTCCAGCGGGGAGACTCTGGTTTTTCTCCCTACAACAGTTGAAGCGACAAAGTACCCCTTCAGGGTGATAAAACTTGGATAGAGAGATGGTCTAATATGATAACAGGAGGATGTAAGACCACTTAGCGACCCAGAGGTCAAAACCCAGATGGTACAGGAACCCACAGCTGTGAACCGTGTTGTTCTGTTTGGTCTGTTCTGTCTAACTGTTCTATTGGAAATACACCTGGAAGGCTGGACAAAACCATAAAACACTAAGGAGACCACACGAAGTGGACCAGGACAATATTAAACAAGACACTTACATTTTCTATATTCCCTGTCTCCTCTCTATACGGTTGAACAAACACAGGAGAGACAAACTCACCCCCCCCTTTTTGTCTCTGTCCCCCTTTCTTCTCTTTATCAATGGAGAAACCAGGTGTCAGTCATATATCGCACTTCCTGGGGGAAACAATTTCACTGTCTTTGCATTTAACCAAAATCCAAATGAACATTAAATAATGTTTGAATCAGTCAGTAACCAACATAATCGGAATGTACAGACATTTTCATGGAAAATGGTATAAGTTCCACGCTCCTATGATTAGGAACTATAATTAGGAATGATTAGTCCATATTGCATGTCATCGCCAAAGTCCATTTCAACCGCTTGTGACTCTTCATTTTCTGTAGTCTTTTCTTTGTTGTGAAGTAGTCTTGTGCACTTTTATATCTCTTCTGTTAATAATGAAATGCTTATATAAAAGGCAGTGTCGGTTAATTGGTTAGAAATCTATTTTCTTATATTATTCACACCTGGTAGAGATAGTAATTAGATTCATGCATTATTATTGATATTAAAAATTAGCCTTTATAAGTTAGTAATTAAATCCGTCGTAGGAAATTAACAAGATTCTGATTCATTTTGTTTCAATGCCATTAGAATAGTTTTGAAAATGCTATAAGTTAAAATGTTTTGTTTTTGTTGCTTTTCATTTTATATTCATGCCAATATACATTGTTACAATATGTAATATAAATACATATACAGTTTTGAAAACATCAGCTGTGATAAGATTGGAGGGATATGTAGAGAAACATTTACTTAAATGTCTATGTTAGAATTAGTCAAGAAAAGGAACAAGGACTGATTGGAGGCTGTATCTAGGTTCACGTCCAAAGTGATCTGATTAGGTTCCCCAAGCCCCTTTGTTCTGGGCAGAGTTTGGAGAGTCAGAAGTGTGGAAGAGTCCCAAGAGAGAAGCAGAGAGACCCAGAGACAAGAGCCAGGGGGGTGACTATGTGATGTAGAAAGGGCTCCGCTCTTGGAGTCCTCGTCTGAGACCTTCAGTTATTAGCAGAATTCCCAATTTTAGAATCTCAGATATTTTATTGGAAACATTTTTATTATTTCATTTTTAAGCTTTAGGACGCGTGAATGTGCAACACACGATCTGACATTTTGAGTTTTGTAGTTAATTCTTAACTGAGATGAATAATTACTTTTGATCAATGTCAAATGGCCAACGACATTATTTGCAAGATATTTTTGACGAGTTTAGTTACAAGCCAGTTCATCTACTATCCGACATCCACCAACAACATTGCCAGACGCTCCGCAGAACGCTGCGGGCCGGTCTCTGCTCCAGGAGATCGTAAAACCTGCCATCCGGATGAATCCAGAGAGAGACGGAGCTTCACCGCACCGCTGTCTTGATCAAACCTTCGACGTGGCCCGCCAGTGGGGGTCAATCCCACCGGGAGTCGTGTTTCGCCAGATCGAGCCAAAGCAACCATGGGAGGTCTTTGTCCTCTTCTGCATCGTCCTCGACACAACTAAATCATGCCAGGCAAGATCAATCCATTGGTACTGTTGGTGATCATGTTGTTGATGTCGGAAGGGTATTGTCTTTCATTTCTTTACTTTCTTCACTCTTAATTCACAGATTAGGTTTTAGAAGTTAGTTCAGGAATTCCCTCTTTAGTTACAACCCCATGTATTCTCTCCAATCTCATCAGATCACGATGTTGAGTATCTACTTTACGTAATTCCTTTCTTATGTTTATGATTTATGATTTTTATGATTTTATGTTTTTTATTTTATATTAATCTCATTTTTTTGTTTATTTTATTATGATTTTTATTCCTTATTTCGACTACCTCTTATTCTTATTAGTATTGAGTGTTTTATTATAATAAAGGTTTCATTTATTACCGATAATTTTGTGGTCTGTGGGTATTTTGAGGATTTTGAATATTGCACCGTACACGAAAACAAATCCCTGATTTCAGAACTTATGACAAATTTTATGAGACTGATCAATATTAACAATTGCAAATCATTATTAATGTGTAATTGCTACAACAAGGTGAGAGGCAGACTGAAATTAAAAGCTTTTAATATCGTTCTAGTACAGTTTGTGGGAAAAGCAATGTGTAATAGCTTTTATGATTGCTCTAATGCAGTTCGTGGGGAAAACAATGTGTAATTACTTATATTATTGGTCTGTTACGGATCGTGGGGAAAGCTTGTATAGACAGCTTTTATTATCGGCCAGGGGGGTTGTACAGATTGTGGAGAAAGTTCATATCGACCCCTTAGACAGACGTGTCACCACCTGCGTGCGTGTGTGGTAGGAAGGTCGTGGACGCATCGGTCAAGATAACTTTTATTATCGGTCTGATGATAGATCATTGGGAAAGTTTGCATTGATTGTGGTTTTAAAATGGACATAATTTGAAAAATAATTATTAAAATATAAATATATAACTAAAACTAAATGTTGATATAAATAGTGAAGGGCCACACGCAGCACAGTGTGTTTCTGTGTTCACTGTCTGTTTCTTTGTTTTGAAAAGGTGGGAGCACTTGTTTGTGTGTGTGTGCTCAATGTCGCTTAGGGAGAGACAAAGATGAGTTTTGGAAGGAGAGCTGGGAACAGGGAGTTTTAAAATGGTTAAAATGGATTGAGATTATTTTTTCCCTATAGAAAGATTTAGCACATTTTGTGCATTTTGAGAGAACATCAAGACGGGGAAAATCAAACATGGGTACGGCCAACCTAAGGTGAGCCAAAAAGTTGTAAAAAGTTGTAGATATAATCTTGAGTAGGATACTAGATCAGCAATGATTATGATTAAACTGGTGGTGTTATATATCGTATTTGAACTGTTGAATTGTGTTCATAGTGGTGTGTAAAATTGTAGCAGTTTTTTTTAGCTGCTAGAAGAAGTGTGTTGATTTATTAATGCAACTTATACAAAGATGAGTGCGCTTTGTACATTTTAAATTGATAAAACAAAATTGATCAATCTAGATTGGGAAGACTGCTTGCTAAAATAGTTTTGTGACATCTCAGTTTTTAAAGTTGAAGTGATGTGCTGGTTAACTTATTAAGTGATCTGCTGGTTGACTTGAATCAGTCATGTTTGTGTGTGTGCATGTTCAAATCCTTATGGTCTACTTTTCCAGTAAAGCTGGTATTTGTCTAGAATATAGTCAAACTACATTTTTCTCAGTATAAGACTTGCCTTGGTTAGCAAAGAGGGATAATTGTTTTGTTTGTGAGAGCTATTGAAAGTGCATGGAATATGTGTGAGTTCACTTATAAATCTTGATAAATAT
>OMKR01102382.1:0-14539 GCA_900302355.1 Cyttopsis rosea
CTCTATAAAATAAGAAGAAATGCTGTCTAGTAATTCTGCTGTTACTATTATGGAATTACTCTCAGTGGCTGGGTTAAAAACAAGATTACTCCATTTAACAATATATTTTTTTTTTATGAAAAATTCTGAATATTGAATTTCTGTATTACACTGAATTTGTTCTGTGAAGCATTTTTGTAATGCACAACAGATAGTATAGTGAAAAGTGGCAACTAGTGGTTATGTATAAAATGTCAACATATTGATATGGAATTGTATCGTGAGCTATCTAATCAGTATTGGATTGAAAGGCCTGATCCTTTATTTCAAAATTAAATGGAATCACGAGATCCTGCCTAATACTCAGCACTGGTGACAATTAATTTATTTGTTCATTGGAAAGGTGATCAATCAATATTTAATGAAAATATGTATCCATAATTGGAACGATAGAGAAGGTTTGAATAGAAGGACGTTCCCAAATCTAGTCCTTGGTTTGATGTTTCTATTTCCTGTCGGTCTGACTTCTTCACCTCACAGAGCCGTTAATCCACCCGGTCAGTGCTGCTTTCATTAACCTGAAGGGAAATTAACTGCGGGAGACTCGCAGGAGGAGAAACAAATGTTGTTTCCCCATCCATCGTCACCCGGCCTCACAGAGGACAGACAGGGAATCACTCACCTGATGCACTCTGGGAAATTGGTGCCTTCTATCTACAGTTCTCATTTGGATCTGATGATCAATCACATCAGCCGGGCCATCAGCCGCCCGCATTCCACGTTTAATTTAACGACAAATGTAAAATAAAATAAAAAGCTGTCAGAGAAAACACATCGGTGCAGAGTCGGTGTGTGTGTGTGGGAGAGATAATTGAATTAAAAATATATTTATTTATTTAAAACAAACCAATTATGAAACAAAAGTAAAAGTTATACATACATAAATAGAAATACAATTTTGTATGATGGTAATAGCATTGAAACATAAATAATATATAGCAATAACTCAGGAGGAAAACAAAAAGCAGCATCACCACGGATTAGAATAAATAATGAATTAGGTCCACATAGCGGAGGGGAGTGAACGCTAAGCTCAGTAATAATAATAAAACCTTTATCGCTTTCAGATTCTTCTTCAGAAATCGCATTTAACAGAAATCATTCATTCAGTTGTTGACACCATCTGAAGATAAGATAGCACTTTATTAATTAATCATTGTAAAACGCTCGACTGTGCCCTTGCCCCAACAACCTTCAACATTCAAATGATGTCCTGCTACATTATCCAAGGCCTGGCATGATCCTCTAGGTCAAATCTTGCTCCATTCGCAGGATCCTCTGAAAACAAGTCCATTACAAATACAAATAGTCCCACATATTATCCAAAAACCATTCACTCTTCTTAAAATAGTACTTGTGATGTCCCCTGAAGTCAGATCCATTGGGCCTGTTAAATGCTGTTTCATTACTTGCACTCTCTACTTTCCAGGAGTAGCAATCTTTGACTGCTACCCTCCTTCAGCAAAAAAAATATAAAAAATACTTACTTCAAAATTCTCTGGGGGACCAACTAGTCCCAAGAGAAATCTGTATTTTAGTAAAACAAATATTAAAAAATATATATAAAAAAAAACCTGGAGGCGGCTCCACACACGGTTGTGGAAGCCACCAAATTGTTGATAATAAGAATCTGGCCTTTGGAATAGCCAATTTTGCCCTTTTGCGGATGTTCATTTGACTTTTTATTTACATTCGGCTTGTAGCTCAACTCCTACAGGAAATATTTGAAACCACATCTGTCCCAGTTTAAACCTCCTGGTCGGTTGGGAAGACCTTTGAGCCGTTTTCCAAAAGCAAGCGGCCCTCACCTTTACTCCAAATGACCTTCACCAGCTGATATTGTGCCAAAAGGAGAGCCTTCAGCTGTTTCTATCCAACAGATTTTGATAGAACAGATTTAGTTCAACAAAGACAAAATTCAGCATGAATATAACATATATACCTCTGTTCACTTTAGATCGGGCGCTCAAACCTCCATTAATGTTTAGTTCACTGTCCCGGTAAAACACATCGCTCATGGCAATAAGACCTGGACCGAAGCTGGAATGCGTTTTCCAGAGCTTTACACATGTTTCCCTGGTCTGTGAAAACCTCCTTTTACTTATTTAATCTTTGGACATATTTGCTTTCTCAACTTCTCCACTTCCCTCATGATCACGCCCGTTTCCATTTCTTCTAGTGCGGTTCTGTTTCGGCCATAATTCCTCTACCTCCTCCCTCACCTCATCATCCTCATGTTACTAAATGACGGCCTTCACCAGGCGCAAAGCACTTCACAATCCCAGTCGCACACAATCAAAGTCACAGATTTATAACTCGAAAATGAGATGCGATCCTCGTTCTTTTTGTTCAGTCATGAGCACTTACTTATCTTCTGTGAGAGACGATGTGTTTAATCAGGGGCTACTTACTTTTTTGTGGAAGGTTTTTTTTCTTTAAATAATGCGTGACCCAATTTTTCCATTCCCTTTGTTACATCAAGAACAAATGAAGTTATAAGAGACAATGTAGCCTGGGACAATGAGGACAAGCAAGAGTCGTCATCAATGGCAATTCCTTTTGATTGCCGCATTCACCTTGTTATCGGTTTCCAAAATATAGAATCATCATTGATTCCGGCAATTGATTTGACACTGTTGTATCTCACAATGGCTGCATTCCGCAATTTTCCTCCGGGGATGAATATAGTATCTATCCATCCTCCTCTCCTGGACAACCGTGAAAAACAACAGTAAACTCGTGCACTCGCAACTCTCGCAGCTCTACTTGTACACCACCGTACAGACAAACGAACTGAAACTATTTCCACAAAACATGCAAAGATAAAGTTAGAAAACTCTCTCACGCCGTAGCAGGCGCCAACATCTACCGAGCCCCCCGCTCGCAACGCCGCAGTGCGCACGGAGGCAGGAAACGTGTGATATCTTTGGTCCAAATAAAGTCCACTTATCGGCGATTCCAACCGATAGATGCCATTTCTTTAGATGACCACATATGTGCTGTTGCTTTAGAGGTCGTGGAGTATACGTAATATAGTTAACCTCATGAAAACCATTCACCCAACTTCTGAAATCAGAGTTCTGGAGGTGCACTGTACATTAGTATGTAAGCCCTGGTGTCGGACAGGTGACGCCTCAAACCAAACAAGATCAAGTGCCGTATCAAGTGTCCGTGAAGCTCCTCGGTAGCAACTTTAAAAGCTTTTGCACATTCATTTTCCATAATGAGATCAAATGTAGAGCGGATCAAGTGGAATATATTTATCCAACTCTAAATTCAGTCACATTATCTCTCTCTCTTAGATCTATAATGCATCAATCATACCAAAGAAGTAGAGTAAAGAGGACAGGGAGGGTTTCTGTTGCGAGGAATGAAGACGATAATGAGAGATGCCAATGTCATCACTGAGGGACCGATGATATGGAAAAGGTAGCTGAGCCGGCAGCTTGGACTCTCTCTGCTTCCTCAGTCTGGACTAATCCTCTCTGCCCGAATAGGTGAAACCAACCATGTTTAAACCTGACTATGCAATGCGAGTGTAATTTGTAAAGATGTGTAAAATTACTTCTTTCAATCTCTTTACCTGCACTCCAGTGTCTCTTTTATATGTGTTTATAGAAGAAGAATAACACTTATAAATGCACTATAACAAGCTTTCATGTTTCATCAAGTGCTTTCACCAGTCAATGGCTGTAACACTGCTAACTATGTGCTATATACAGTATATATAATTAAAGGTGCAGTGTGTAGAATTTAGTGGCATCTAACAGAACGGACTTGGCAGAAATGTAATATAATATTCATAAGTATGTTTTAACTAGTAATTATAATGTCATGAAAATGAGAATCGTTGTATTTTCGTTACCTTAGAATGTTTATATCTCCATGGGGGCTGGAGCCCCTTCCACGGAGGCCGCCATGTTGCACCGCCATATTTCTACAGTAGCCCAGAACGGACAAACCAAACACCGGCTCTAGAGAGGGACTGCGTTTTTTGCGGCCACCGTAGCTTCGCCTCCACGGAGGCGAATTCGGTTGGTTGCAATCTGCAACCTCACTAGATGCCACTAAATCTTACACACTTCACCTTTAATACTTATTGTAAAGATCCATTTCATTAAAGGCAGTCAATGGCTTTAGTAGCACTTAGCATTTTTCTCTCTGTTCTCCCTCTATCTCTCAATCTCATTCCTCCTCTACAATGGTTCTCTAGAAAGAGGGATTCAAAGCCATAAGTGGCTGGACTTCTGGCGAAAGAAACCTAAATATTGAGCAAGAGATTGAAGTAGAAAGGACAGCTAAGACGAGATGTTTGGGACTGGAAGAGAATGGGTTAATGGGTTGAAATGAGGGAAAGATGGAGATAGAAAGGAAACCAAGAGAGAGGGTGATGCTATATGAATTAATGTCATAGTGAGTGCTGGATTCATGGACTGAATACAGATTGTTCTCTCTTGAGGTTTTCATAATGCATTTCAGATTCCACAAGTATTAAAGTGAAATTTCTGTTTTGTTTTGCGTCAAGGGAAGATTACTTCTTGCCTGTAAAAACTGGCAGCTGGCTTTCTGCCGGTTATTCATTACTCCAGATTCTGCTCTTCAAACACAGTTCCCTCTTTACATTTACGCTGGGGTAGGCAGTTTTCTGGAAAATGCAAAAAAAAAAGAAAAAAAGCCCCTAAGCCCCCCCCACCAGACGAGCACGGGCATATGCACGCGCCAGGCTTGACCAGAGGCAACCGCCAGCGGCATCTCCGATATTGACACGTTTTTTATTGCGATTGTTGTCAGATTCTCATTTAGACTCATAACTCCATCTTCCTTTTTCTGGGTCGCTTTGCAGGTGTTACCAATGCTGGAATAGCAATTTTTCTGGAGGCGTTTCCGCCATTGTATCAGGCTTTCACCATCTGAAGGGACGTGGAACCTGTTTGGCCAAAGTCTCCCGTCACGGGCTAGATTTTCATAAAGGGCAGTGTCGACAGTTCTATTCCAAGCTTTCAATCATTAATCATGAATTAGACCAGCCTTGACTGGTCAGTCTATGTATTTCAGTTTATAATACCACAACGTTTTGGGCTTGAGGTCAACTGAGTCACCTACTGTACATCAAGAGACTGATTGGTCTCGCCATGCTGGGTAAACTGACTTTCACTATTACACACTTCTGCAAACTATTACAGACATTATTCTATAATGTTTAGTCATACATGTGGTATATTATCAAATGGAAATATTTATTTATGAGCTTTTTTAGATTTTATAGATTTGCCATTAATTGTCATTGGAGATGAAGGGCCACTGCAGTATATCTAGAAGATGTGTAAGGTACACAAGCTGATCTATGATCATATAATAACTTTTAGATTACAGTAAAAGTGGGTTAACATAGCAGCACCAATGTTGTAGCTTCTATCCTACTAAACTATAATGAATTCAAGAATTGTTTATTATTCACACATTTAACCACACGCATTTTTAGTCGGGGTCCTTATGCGACCCAATGCGAACACGGGGAGAACGTGCAAACTCCACACGGAAAGGACCCTGAGGACCCAGGACCTTCTTGCTGTGAGGCAACAGTGTTAACCACTGAGCCACCGTGCCTAATGGGAAGCAGTGTGATGTATGCTGTATATTGTCAGGCTGGAAATGCTCAATTAGACAACCTGGTAGAGTGGGCAGTTGTGTTTGTGTTGCTTTGTAAGACTATGAACAGAAAACTAAATAGGGAATTAATTTCTCTGAGTTGGCATATCAATAGGGGTCATAATTCAGCGTGTGTGGTTGTTACTAATGTCTTCATCTTGGTTCTGTCTTTTTGTCTATTTAGACGACAGTATTAACATATTCAGTGTTTTCTGTCTTTGTTTAAATGTCTCTTCTAACAAATAGAGCTTTTGTGGAGCATCTGCTCTAACCTCAGATAATATGATTCTTATTCAAAGCAGCTAAAGTGATAATCCTATTAGACGATGCGATGGACCGTGAAGCTCTGTCTCTTAAGACGCTTGTGGTTTGTCTCCGTGCAGGGTTGTATCATGTATGACTCCTGACTTTGTGTTAACTCTGGGATGTGAAAAATGATCTTTCCTCTTAGAGCTCAAGACTCTTATACCCTACAGTACATGTGGCCGCTTAACGCATCCCAAGGTGATCGATCAGTTTTCGTTTCAAAAGCCAAATGCAAATGCAACCGCTGACGCATTGAGACTGCAATTCCCAATACTATTCAAGGTGGTTTGAATAGTATTGGACTCCCAGGTTTACGCTGCAAAGCAACAGGCTGCGATGCAACAGGCTGCGATGCAACAGGCTGCGATGCATTTTAAACGGAGCTCGGCTTCATCCGGCCGCAGGGGGCGGAGCTACGTTTGGCGACGAGCTCACGGCTTCACGGCGACAAGGAAAGTTGAGCAGAATTCAACTTTATGCAAATGAGCAGCACAGAGCGCCGGGCGACAGCCAATAGGGGGGGAAATGGACACCTGGACAATAATCATTAGGCAATTTTTAAATGAAAAACATCCCTTAAACTATCGATAAAATAAGGAACACGTCATTTTATGTTTCTCCATGTTTCTCTTAGTTACGTTGTTTTTTCAAGAGGTCATTCATTTTGCTAAGTAAACAGCTCCACCACTCTAAGCTTAAAAAGTGCACACGGCCCCATCCATCTATATATCTATAATGTATATTAACAATGGAAAGGGAGAGAGGTTTGAAATGTTCGGCACGCCCACAAACGCCGGGTGCGCGGAGACCTGGCGACGGGACGAGAGCGGTGCGACCGTACCTTCCTTCATTCATTGCTTGAAATCTGAACGTCTCTAATTTGTGGTTTGTGGAAGTAAATGGATGGCGCCTACTGTTGATATTTCGTGTCTTGGGCTTGGAATAGGGAATCAGATTTAGGCCTGGCTACCAAAGCTGCGGTTTTAGTGACAAGTGTAATGCGATGAGGGGGAAGCCTGCCCGTATAGCATCTGGATACAAGAACATGCCAGGTGTAGACAAGGCCCTTGATGAAGGATATAAAGGGTGTAAAATTGCATTTTCTTTTGTGAGTTTCTCCAATTTATCCACTGGCTTGTCTGCTTCCGCTTTGACCGATTCCTTTAACTCTTTCCTTCACCTTCATCTCACTCTTCTACTTTCCTCCAGTCCATCATGCTTCTCCTCCTCTGTTCCTCTCTCTCCATCCTCCGTGCTCCTCCCTTTCATCATCCGTGTGGGATGAGATCTGAATCATCTTTCTGTCGGTGCACAAGGAGAGGAGTGGGAAAGCCTCATCTCACCAAAGTCTGTCTTTCCATCAATCACCTCGAGCTAAAGATGAAGAAGATTCCTCAGCCTGTCTGGAAGCTCCGGGCTGCTCCGTTCCACCTCGTTTGGGAGAAGCTACAATAAAACAAGTGAGAGGGACATTAGTATCAGCAGTTTTGTGAAGAATCATGGCTATTAGACAGATAGATAGATATCCGGCTGTTTACATCATTCGTGCGCTTAGCGGTGAATACTAGCTTACCTAAACACATGATACATCATGATATGATGTGGATTTACTGCCGTTGCTTTGTCAGCCTATTGAGGAGATTTAAAGATTTCGATTCCGCAGGAGTCAGCAAATCTGTGAGGATCAAATGTCGTAGATTGTGGCTGTACATTTTGTGAGGATCAAAATGAAAGTTTACTGCTGCAAACCGCTGCCAAACTGACAATTAAATTTTTAATTTGGTTAATGGAAAAGGGGCTATTTCTCATAAAAGCAGCTGGTTATTGTTCAGTATCCCGCAGACCACACGTCAGCAGTCGATTATTCATATCAATATTGCAGATCTGCTGCCGTGTAGTTAAATGTGGTAACGGTATGTCACACATGTTATGACTTTCTGTCCTCAGATAGGTGGGATTAAGCTTTTTCTATACACTTCATCATGCATGAATCTTCATCCTTAGCACTCACCATCTTTCACTCCAGACACTTTTACTTTCTCCCCTGGAGATGAGATGTCAACCAAAGTGGATCCACTTTGGTTGACATCTCACAACATACAACCATAATCTCCCTTTTTTGTAGCAGCACTCCTCATCGTACCATGGTGAGAAATTTCTTGTAAAATCGGAACCTACAGGCTACAGAGAAGGTTATTCATTTCATCCCGGAGACACATTACATTTATTTCTTGGATATCTGTGGACAGCAGCTTTAGATGGGATAGATATGGTTTTGAATGGTGCTGCAGGGAGTAAACCAGATAATAACTGAAACTTTGAAGGGAGACTGTACCCCGAAGTACTGATAGAGACCGAGATACCTGTTTGAGAAATACAGGAAATCTTTAAACTATCTATGCGAAAATGACATGGATGTTTCTGCTTAGTTGAGAAATTTGTAAAAGATTGGGACCATTAATGTTAGAGGAGAGTGAAAAATATTTTCTGAGTCATTTAAAGAATTCTAATGTTCATTGGCAATGCAGCAACATGAGTAGTGGATGGAACACAGCTTCATGTCCCTGTTGTTGGATTTAGAAGGCCCCTGTTTCACTATTAACGATGGATGGTAAATCGTCTGTCAAAGGGTATAAGTAGCACTAGTAGAGTTAGAGAGAGGTTAGTTCTACCAGCATCCTCTGATCTCTGAGTTCTGTCATTCTGTCCCAGACTCCTTTTCGAAACCTTCTGGAGGAAAACATCCCAGTTTCCTCTGCACTCCCCATCTGAGCGAAAAGGCTTTTAACAAGCAAACAAGAAGAGACTGACATGTCTGACACCTACTTGATTCTCTCAGTCTATGGGCGACGATGGACGATCAGATTAATCGTCCCCTCCCCATGAAGATCTGGGATGATCTAGAAGCCTCAGACTGTCAGGAACTATCAGGGGAGACAGCTGTCCAGCTTCTACTGGTGCTTCACCAGTGTTGGTTTCCACCAGTAGCCCCATGGTACAGAAGCCAATTTAGTGGAAATTGTTTTGTTGGGAGCGGAGGGCAGGGGTGTGTCGGCAGCCGGAGGAGGAAAAGGAGAAACGTTCATCTTGCTGTCAGTGAAGAACCATCATGCTCTTTACTGTGAATACTGGAAAGACAGCGATCACAGTTGGAGATCATCAATCGTACATAGGCATGTAGTATGCTATAATATGTCAACATTGAAAAGTAGTTATTAACATTTACTGTATATCATAGTATTTCTATAGTTTTCATACTAAACTATATTAATTTTTGTCATTATGTTGTCTTATATTAAAAAATCCAGTCAAAAGGATATTAAATGTTGAATATTTACAAAGAAGCCATCTGTGAAACACGCACATTGGTGCTGTATGGTTACCAGTTCAGTCAGCAGCATATCTGGCAACCCCCAAACTCATTTGAAGCTGCGCTTCACAGCTAACATTATCTGTGCCCGGAAAATGGTTCGGAAAAAAAAAAAACTAGTTGAATGCAGCAGCATTTAAAATTAGCATTTAAAAGATTTCGGTTTTACTTTAAAAACACAAGGTATATCGCTTCAATAACTCTTGCTTTTGAGATGCTGGTGTATTTCACATTGAGCTAGGCTAGTTGAACCCCTCTGCAGCCTTGCATTTTGCTAAAACAGTTAGCATGCAGCCCGTCGCAATCTCGGTTCTGGACACACAGGGATGCAATTGGTATTGACCTTCTCTGGGGAAGATAGACCAAAAGCAAATTTCCCCCAAAACCGGAGTATCCCTTTAAACTGTTGTCTCAGTACATTAATCACATTACGGTGTAAACACGGCGGGCATTGTGGGTGAGCTCCATTCGACAAAAGGTCAAGTGTATGTTTGTCCAGATGGTTCAAATTGGCTTCCAACACCGAGGGCTAATCACCTTTGGGTTTCTGACTATTAGAAAAACAAACAAAAGCAAACAAAACCCTGAGAGACGGTCAATTATCGCGAGGCCCTATAGATACAACACAACGATATGTTCCCAGAGGAAGCCATTAAACACCTTCCTATCACATTAAAGACTTGATAAGACCCAAACACATGCTTCCAAACTATTCCCCCAATCAAACCCCACAATGCTCGGTCGCGGACGTGCTATAGTTTGTTTGTATGTTGTAAAATCATTCCACAACTTGTGTTAATACGCGTGTTCTCATCAAATGGCTGCTCTCTCCTCCTAGACCGCCAGCGGTAGAGAGAGAGGAGACGGCTACTGAGAGCAAACAAGACAAAGACGGCAAACAAATAACTGGTGTTGGCTTCGGTTTGGATGAAACCTTTGAGTGGTCGTGAGAAAAGGAGCTTTTCACTCAGTTGAATGGAACTTCTATTCCATCTTATTGGAGGAAGTCGAGGGTCACTTTAATTCTGTTCTCACCAATTCAGCAGGTTTAGCGGTTCCTCCCTCGCTATCTATCGGCTGAAATGCTTTTCTGTGGTAAATAGTCAAGCTGCGAGAGGTGAGCCACGTGCTGTTAGCTCACCGCAATCTAATGAAGGATTATTTTCCTACTGGACTATTAAAGATTGAGTTCGGAGTCGCTGATAGGTGTAATCGCTATGGATTTGAGGGCCTGCTGGTATGATTGGCGCTTATTGATTTTTAAATTATCGTGTGGTAAACGAGTCGCTGATTGAAATCCCAGAGTGACGCCGACGAGCCACCCAACGAGAATGAAACTGCGATTCATAATAGCAACGTCGAACTGTAATCTCGTGGAGAAACATTCATTGCCCGATTGAGATGATATATCATATCCAGTGTATAACGTCGTACACAGTATTTTAATATCTTCACAGTGTATGTGTCCACACGGTGAAAGTAATGAGCTCTCTGCTGGAGCTCTTACTCCAGGTCTCTGTGGTTCTGTGAGTCTGGTTCTTTGCAGAATGACCTCTGACCTTTGTTAGAAACACACTGACACTGTAGGGATGTAGCATCTTAAGCATCTGACGTCTTGGCAGCATGGTTTCTAGTACGGACCGTGGGAATATATATCATATTTGATGTTATATTTGATATAAGTTTATGTATTTCTTCTTCTTCTTCTTCTTCTTCTTCTTCTTCTTCTTCTTCTTCTTTCGGATCATCTGTCTCAATCTCTTCATGTCCTCTGCATCTTCCTCTGTCGCGCCAACCACCTGCATGTCCTCCCTCACCGCATCCAAAAACCTCCTATTCGGCCTTCCTCTTTTCCTCTCGCCTGGCCGCTCCGTCTTCAGCATCCTTGGAGGAGGGCTGCTTCAACTGCAGGGCAAGGCTCCTGAGATCAGGACTGGTGTTGGACACACCTGGGGAAAATCATCTTCTTTTTGCATTAATCTCCTCTCTTTATGAGCCATCTTTGCACTGCAGAATGAAATATCATGATTAAGAGGAAATATTATACACATAAAAACAAGAAAAGATTCACACAATTTAAAACTTGCAAAGTGAACTATTAATACGCAATAATTATAATAATAAAGATACTGTAATCTATCTTAAGCAGCTTTGAATCACAATTCTAGCTTTAGCAAAAGCTGTTATATATTGCATGTTTTTAGATTCTTGGAATTTTCTCTCAAATATAGGGCTGTCCTCTATGTATGGACCAATTAAGAGGGAATAGCAATGGTATGGAACGCATTTGATTGCAAACTACCAAAACAACCAGAGAACTATTGCTTACAATTTAGAATTTAGCCTAACAATTTAATTACCAGAGCAGTAATTAAACTTATGTTGCATAACTGATGCACAATTGATGCTCTGTAACATGATTATAAATCGAGTGATTTTAAACACAACTCACCATCTAAACGTCGCTGAGTGAATGACGTGAATGACGTGATCATGCGGCCAGGTCATTTTATTTATACCTAATTTATTATTAATTGTTAAATGTTCTTCTATAAGAGCCAGGGGCAGACCTTCACAAAAAAAAAACACACTCTACGAGGTGTCAAGCAGCTTGCATCATCAATCATGCATGTCGCATGACCCACCCTCCTCTACTTTTAATTGGATGTACAGTATGGCATTATTTTATTCCGACGATTGATTGGCCTATTGGGCTTAGTGAGGACGTCCTCCCTAGCAGTCAATTTTAACATGGAAAAGATGGGGTGTGGAGAGGATAAAAAAATGTAGCCAATCGTCCACCGTACGTTCCCCATACATTTTTCCATTGCAGTAGGTGCTGTTGAGACTTTAACATTGGCAATAGAATTTTGTGTATCCTAGATGCTTAGAAATGGATTTGATGGTGACTTTTTTGCATTATTTTTATAGAATCTTTTTTTTTCTTTCAAATTATTGGGGAGGACCATCTTCCCTGTCCTCTATGGACAAGCCTCCTTTGGTGTAGAGGAATAGCCTGGTTCCAGCGGTCTTTCTTGCAAGGTCTTTACAGTCCCTATCACAAGAGAGACTGGCCTTTTGCAGCCAGCATTTGATTTGAATGAAGATTTGAACACCTTCAGCCAATCACATTAACAAAACATGTGACACTATCACAGCGTGCCGCACGAATACAATCTTCAGATGAGATGATCTTGGTATCTCCGCTGAATATCTGCCAAAATTATATAGGTATATACTGTATATCGGTATATCTGCCGAAAATAAGGATACTTGTTCGTGAACATCGTCTTCATCACCAACGGTGCAAGCTGATAAATCAAGCTCTTTCCGAATCCAGTCGGAAGAACTCTGATAAAATCCACCAGTGCTCACTTTTGTTGGTGTCCTCCTCCGGCTGGCGCGATCGGTGCGATCAGTCAGGCTGGGGGATGTTAAACCATACCATACCATTAAACCATCAGAATGGAATAAATTCTAATTCATTCTGAAAATCGGAGGATAGAAAGAAACTTCACAAATTGGAAACCGCATTTTAAGAACGGTAGTTAAAATATCTGCCAAAGTTATGGAAATAACTACGGTAAATTCAAATAGTTGACGTTAGTTTGTGTGGGGTGTAGATTCTCCTTTGGGAGACCGGGTGTTTGACTGGTAGCAGCTGTTAGAGCACTGACCCCTCGTCCTTGTCTCTGGATGCAGTGTTTGCCTCATGGGTACATGGCAACATAGTGGTGATAATCTCAAAAAACGGAAGAACTGCACGAGACACTGCCTTGCAAAATCACAGCACTTTTTTTATTTTGTGTTTATCGTTTCGGTTCCAAAGGGGCCTTTGTCAGAAGATAGGATTAGGGTAAATTATGCTGTGTTCTGATGTAGACCCCTTTGGGACCAAAGTCTCGTGGAGTTCTTCCATTTCCTTTTTTATCCACTGCACCTGCTTAAAGGCTAGTACTCTGACATAGACATAGTGAGTTGTGGTTATAGGTTTAGGTTTATATAGAAAATACATGATGGCCATCTTTACTCTATGAAGAGGAGATGGAGGTGAGGGGATCCATCAATTACCGATTTGTGATTGGTATCTTTTATTGGTGTAATGTTATAATGTCTTCTAATCTTGAATCATTGGTAGAACAAAACCATTAGTGGGGTTGATGGTGAACTTGGAAATTTTATTTTATTGTAGTCTTCTGAGGATATGGAGCTTGTTTTAATGGAATAAATAAAGGAACATTTATCTTGTGTATGAGTCTGTATCTAATAGGCTTCAAGGACTAACTTCTAATTGCTATCAGTATTGGAATTGTTCTTATAAAGCCCAAATGAAACCTGAGAATTGTTGGCATTGGTTGAATGATCTGAGCAGATGTGGCCAGGGGTCATGGAAGATGTACTGAAGGAGGTTTTAATCAAGAACAGAACGATGTATGGATGTGTGTCACACGATGGAACAGCGGTTAGCCTGAGAGATTCATAGTGACTGTCCCCGCAGTGCTTAGTTTTCTAATCGGTTCCTGGATAAATAAAAGTCGATGAAACGTGATGCTGGGAGCACAACTGGAGATGTCTGCTGGAGGTAAAGTCTGCAAACAGGGAGGACGGCGGAAGTGACAGACGGCCCCCGCTGACTTGACTTAGCATCTCTGCTTGAAGTGCATTTGAAGATGGAATCTCCAGGTCGCCATGGCTACTGAGGAAGACTTACTTTATCACAGAAAATGCAGGAAATGTCTTCCACAGAATTTGGACAAAGGTCAAGCTCCTCAAAGGACAGCGGGTGGCCCCAGTCATATTGCTTCTTCTCTCTTGAATTGCTCATGCTGTCTTGGGGATCTGAATAAACTGATATAATTACTCCTCGCGTGTTCTCATATGGGAACTCCGCTCAGCGCCGTACATTGAAGTCTTGCTTTGTTCGACCAGGACCGTCCCAGTGCGATCAGAGCTTCAGCAAGACAGCTGTGTGGAATGATCAGTCATCTCCAGATATCAAACCACAAGGACCCCAGACACTCAGAGGAGGAGCAGGACACAGAGAGAGAATGGAAACATGTTTATAAGAATTTGTCTCTTTTCCCTCTCTCTCTCTCTCTCTCTCTCTCTCTCTCTCTCTCTCTCTCACTCACTCTCTATCTATCTCTCTCTCTCTCTCTCTCCACTATTACATGA
>OMKR01102383.1:0-15737 GCA_900302355.1 Cyttopsis rosea
TGTGTACTCACCCCATTGAGTGTAGAGCACTCTACAGCGCTGAGGTGCTTGGTTGAGCTGCATGTGTCTTCCTCTTCCCGCGGGCTCATGGTAGTTGCAGGTGTACTATCTGTAGTCCGTTCTATGAGGTTTGAAGTTCTGTGTCGCAGGATGAAGGCTGAGCCCTCGGTCCCACTCATGTCTCCTCCGTCCAGCTTGGAACGCTGGACCGGATCCCACAAGAAACTGGACTGGAATTAGCTCGGCCGGGCCAATCACAAACGTCAGCGGACAACAGTAAGATCCGGGTAGGAGGTGACCTCGCAGAGAACTAAACCAAACTTGTGAATGACTGCAAAGTGGGGAAAAGCAGCCAGTTGGATTTAGGCAGAAACGATTGACCAGCTTGGAACAGTTTTAGGAGGCTGAATCTTCTGGATCCGACAGGACTGATTTCACTGCTCTGGCCTCCGTGTGACAAGGCTGGAGAGAGAAAGAGACATGGAGTGAGACAGGGATGAGACCGCGAGAGTGAGGAACACTCTCAGATGATGAATTTACTTGTTGTTAGTCTTTCAATATAGAACAGGGAGGGAATGTCCATCCAGGTATGATGAAAATTTATATTAGTAATAAAACTTTGTATGACTCAAAAACACTAACAAACATACTAACAAATTTAAAAAAATAAAATAAAAAAAGATGACTAAAACACACAAAAGACTTGGATTCACATCAATTTAAAATTGTGTAATTTAGGAGTTAGATTAGGCCCAGCTGCAAGGGAATTTTTTTAAGCAAGTGGTGGTGTGGATGGAATGCCTTAGACTAGGCCTGGGTGATACATCGATAAAATAACGATATTGCAATATAAGACTAGATGACGTCTGGGATTTTGGTTACTGCAATATTGTGATATAGTCTATGATATATTATGGTATTGTGGTAATGCTGTCTTTAAGGCTCAATAACAGTAAAGAAATGCAACTTTCTGAACTTCGTAGACTGTTGTTCTAGATGTTCTCATCAATGCCTCTACCTGCTTGGTCATTGGACGTTGGGACATTAGTAATAATTGTGTCTCGGATATTTCTGTGTGTAAATATTTTATGAAAGCATAAAGAGTCATCCCCAAAATATTGTCAATATTCCATATCAAGTATTGGAAAATGATATTTGTTTTTGCCCTACCTCAGACTTCACTATAGAATCACTACAGAAGCCAAAATGTCTACTCGCTACCAATCAGCCAATTATGGTTCTACAAGATTGCTTAGCCAGAGGGGCATTAATAGGAGGCAGAGGCAAGGGGCATGTTGAAGTTGCATATTTATTTATTTATAAATGTTCATATTTATTTACACATGCAACTCAAACAGGTACCAAAAACAAAAGACTGAAAACAACTGTGTTTAAATCAACTCATATTTGACACAGAAAATAACAGCAATCCTCCTGCCAATTCAACACACAATTCAACCGCTTATATAGAATAAGATCTCTCCAGTCCCAATTATGTTGAGCATGACGTTAGATGAACCCAGAACTGTCCGGCGCAACCATCCCTTATGGAGATTTTGCGACAGTTTGTCAGGCGAACTATGAAAAAGTATTCCGTAACAAAAATGGAAATAAATGAACTGAAATGTAAACTGTTTGTCTGTTCTTACTCTTAATACTTGTAATAATTAGAAAACTTTCTTGGTATAAAAAAATTAAATTAAATTAAAAAAAGAATGCTAAACATATATTTTAAAAGTGTGGCGTGTGTGTGCCTGCCTGCGTGCGTGCGCGACGGCTATTCTTGCTGCTGTGCTCAACCTGTGGCCTGTCCCTCCTCACCGAGGAGGGAGGCGAGGGCATAAACTGACTCAGCTTTATAGGGATAGAGTTGTGACATCACAAAGACATCACATGATGATGCCCCCCGGTAGCTGCGGCAACAGGGGGGTAGGTCCAGGCCAAAGAAGGGAAATACTACTGCATACTACTGTATGCCACTGTTTATTAGTAATGCCGCAATACTGTAACTTGAGCTTACTGTAGACTTACTGCCACTTGCCAATATTGGGCTCACTACTTAGCATAGTGCTTCTTCATGTTAACTTGTGTAGATAGATGTTACATGCGTGTTATTTCTTATATCATTTTAATTAGTATCTTCTCGACTGTCTCGCACTGTTTTTGTTGCTGCTATACCTGAATTTGCCCCCGGGGATTAATAAAGTGTTATCTTATCTTACTGCTCCTGCAGTTCTTCCTGATCAACCACAGTGCATGCCCGCAATTGTGTTGAAGCTTCTGGTTGATCTATTCTCCACTCCTTCAACAAGTTCACGTGGAATACTTGCCGCTTTTTTCGTCGGCCAGGGAGGAACAGTTCATATGTAACAGGACTCATTTTCCTGGTAGTCTCAAAAGGTCCCTGCCACTTAGCAACAAGATGACTCTCAGAAGTCGGTAGTAGAAGCAGAACTTTCTGACCCGCCTGGAAAGACCTCCTCCTGGAAGACCAATCGAAGGCCTCTTTCTGGCGCAGTTGTGCGTGTGCTTGATTGTTGATGGCAAGCTCTTGAAATAGGTCCAGCATGTCTCTCATTTTCAGGACATATGAAAGGGTGCTGCACTGCTGCTGTGACATCGGCCCCTCCCAGGCCTCCTTCAGGACATCCAAAGGACCCCGTACTGGGTTGCCATGAAGTAGCTGGAAAGGAGAGAAGCCTGTCGATGGCTGAGGCACCTCTCTGTAGGCAAATAACAGGAAAGGTAGCCACTGGTCCCAGTCTGATCCTGAGCTTGCCACAAATTTTCTCAGCATGGATTTTAGCGTGTTGTTGAATCTTTCCACAAGACTGTCTGTTTGTGGTTGACGTTGACGTTGACTCACCCCTTGAATCCCCAGTAGGCTATACACCTCTTTAACCAGCTTAGAGGTGAAGTTAGTGCCTTGGTCAGTGATAATGTCCTTAGGGATCCCAATTCTAGAGAACAGCTGAATAAGACGGTTAACTATCTGACGGGCTTTGATTTTCTTTAATGGAAAAGCCTCTGAGTACCCGGTTGCGTACTCACATACTACAAGTATATACTTGTCACCGGCTTTACTTCTCTCTAGTGGGCCGACTATGTCCATAGCAATGCGAGAAAAAGGAGTGTCAATTATGGGCATGGTAACCAGGGGGGCTCTTTCTCCCTTCCGGCTTGGTGCTCTTAATTTACATTGAGCACAGGACTTGCAGTACTGAACAGAGTCCACATACTGCTGTGACCAGTAAAAATGTGGGACCATTCTGGTGAAGGTTTTAAGTTGTCCCAAGTGTCCAGCCCATGGGATTGAATGACTCAGCTGAAGGACTACGGGTCTCAAACCCTGAGGAATAACTAGCTGGTCTCCCAGTAGACTGCGGCGAAACAGTTGTGCTGCCTTCAGGATGAAAACCTCTCTGCCTCGCTCTGTGACTTGGGTTGACTCAGGGACACACTTGGCAAACAGGAGTTTTAATGAAGGGTCCTGCCTCTGTAATTGAGCAATGTCACTGGGAATTGCTTGAAACTCAGAGCCATCTGGTTCTGGTACAGGTCTATCCAGCTTAGTACCAATCAGTCTGTCTCGCCTTCGCTGTCTCCTGCTCTTCCTGGCTCTGACCTCTCCGGCTCCCTGAACACTGGGCACCTCGTCACCAGCGAAAGGAAGCTCATCCCACCAAAAATCTGGCTCAGTGAGTGCATCCCTGCGTTTTGACCTGGTAACAGCTACCATACCTTGACTGTCACTGTTGGCATTGTGTTCAGTGCCCCGACCGGCGATGACATCATAAAGTCCTGGAAGGTCTCTGCCTAACACCACCTGGTATGGAAGCTTTACCATTACGCCTACGGTTAATTGGTACTGTTGGCCTTCGACTTGGATGGTCACATCTGCTATGGGGTATTCTACCTCATCTCCATGAATGCACCACACCTTTACTTTGCCCACATTAAAAATGATGTCCTTGGGAAGACAATCTGATCTAACCAAGGTGCGACTACTGCCATTATCCAATAAGGCTACACGTGGCTTGTCATCGATCAGGACCGTGATAGTGTGTGCTTTCTCAGAGCAATCTCCCTTGAAATGCCCTGTCTGACCACATGCATGACATACTTGGGGGCCTGGGTGACTAAACTCTTTACCCATCCTTGTCCTATAAGACCCTGACTTGCCATGTCTTAATCTGTGCCCATTAACTCCCCCAGTCTTTCCAAGTGCTGGAGCTGTTGCAATGGGTTTAGCAGGGGTGTATGGACTTGTGAGACGGGCAGATAAAAAATATTCAGCCAACTCTGCTGCCTGTTTTGAAGTTGTGGGATGACGATCCTTAATCCAGGCGCGGAGCTCAGGGTTAAGGACCCTCAAGAACTGTTCGATGATGATGGCATCTCCGATTTCATCCTTGGTCTTCTCTTTTGGAGTCATCCACTTCTCGTACAGGTCCTTCAGCCGTGCCTGCAGCTCCTTTGGTGTCTCGTCGTTCCCTACAATGCTGGTGCGGAACCTCACTCTATAAATCTCTGCGTTTATTTCAGATTTATACAAGACAGCACTTTTGACTTCATCATAGTCCATTGTTTCGCCAATGTCCATGGCTGTGTATGCTGCTCGGGCTTTTCCAGTGCGAAGTGGGGCTGAGAAAACTGGTGTTGGACCCTCTTCCAGTGGTGCTCCTGTCATTTCCGCTCCTGTTCCCATTTGAGGTCTGTCTCCAATTGATGCTGCATCAAGCAATACAGAAGACTGGAGAGCTCCGAAACCTCTTGTGACTCTGGTTGTGGACTGCATGACGCCCAATGCTGACTTGGACACTCCTCCTATACACCCAATTGGTGCAATTTCTTTCCTGTTTTTTGACATTCTCTTTACTGCCCCCTACTGGACTGGAACCACCACTTGTATAGTTAGTTAGGTCACTAATGGAAGGCAGTGGAAAGAGGTATGTTGAAGTTCCCAAGGTGCATATTTATTTACACATGCACCTCAAACAGGAACCAAAATTTAAAAAAATAAAAAATAAAAAATAAAAAACACTGAATACAACAGCATATAACTCAACTCATATTTGACACAAAAGAAAACTGCACATGTTCTGGCAGCACATCCGACCCTTCTTGCTGCAAGACACAATTGAACTGCTTATATAGAATAAGAATCTCTCCAGTTAATCATCACTGGGCTCCACCTTTCACACTACAGGGGTGAGTTACATAATCAATAAAAGGAAGGCAGGTGAGTATCAATAGATGCAGTTTACAATTTAAAATGTTCACTTTTCCAAGCTTACTGTATGAAACTCAAACACATAACAGATCTCATTCCAATAATAAAATTTTAAAAAGAAAATAATAACAAATCCGAAAACACCCGGATTTGGTTTAACCCACTTATGTGGCCAGATCGCATGACATCATCATGTTGTGATAAACCCCGGAACTGTCAGGCACACCCCTCCCTAATGGAGATTCCGCAACATTGAGTGTTAATCTTAAACTGTCACCCAAAATGGAAAAATTGGCCTGAAATGGTTTGTCTGTCTTTACTTGTGATAATTAGAAAACATAACTCAGTGGAAATTGTAAGAAAAATAGAACACTTAACAAACACAGGATAGTTATGAACGAGTAGAATGATGTGGCGTTACAAATGAGCGGTAGAATTATTTGTTGAAGAAACATGTAATTTAACGAAACATCAAGAAGATTTATGAAACCGCTGATATTATGGTAGTTATGTAAGTGGACTGTATTAGTGAAAAGTGGTGTGGTCTCACCCACTTTATCACAGTATCCCTTAAAGGGGACCTATTATGAAAAACTCACTTTTTCAGTGCTTATGTACCATACATTTTGGTCTCTGATGGGCCTACTAACACACAAACTGTGAAATAAGACAACCCAGTGAGTTTTTTGTTTTTTTCAATTGTTCTGCGACAGTCAGAAAACATGTGATGAAACACGCCGTTCAGATTTGCCTCCAAACCTTACGTCATGTTTTGCCTCAGTAGAATTGGAACTGCCCCCATCTGACTCCACCCACGGCTTGATCCACCGACCGGAGTAGACTCACTCGTGGGTTCGGTGGCTAAGAGCTAAGCTAAGGGCTGAGCATAGGAAGTGCTCTGTTGTTGCTGCAGAGCAGCACACATCTTTTAAAAGAAAGAGGAATTAATACCAACTGTCCGTGACAAAACTGCAGACGAGGTAAATGTAAGTATTTGCTGTGTGTTTCTTTCTGTATGTGTGTGTGTGTGTGTGTGTGTGTCCACTGTAGGCTGTGGCGCGTGATCCACTCCCTGTTTCTCCAAACAAAACAGGAGATTTATTTAATCTACAATTTGATTTACAAGGCCTAATTTAAAAGTTTGATGAATAACAATTCATCATTTAAATTAGGTGAAGATTCAGCAACTGCATTGCTTATTTCTTGCCTCAAATTTGTTCAGAAACAGATTTTGGTGAAATAAGTGAATGTTTATGTTCTTCAGGGGGCTCAGCAACTCATTTTCATTTAAAGCGACACACACACACACACACACACACACACACACACACACAAACAGTGTGTCAGGAGCATGGAGGAGTAGAGAGGGATGTTAGAATGTCTAGAATGCTGAAATGGTATTTTCAGCAAAACACTTCAAAGACATGTTTTGGGGACCTCAGAGACCTATATTAACCTGTTGAAAAGGAGCATGATAAAATCCTTTAAAATGTGACTTGATCTCCCACCCGCTACAGTAACCTTTGAAATGCAACAGCAGCCAAATACACAAGAGTAAAGATGCTGTTTTTTATTGTTTGGGCTCAGCAGTGGCCTGTGTTGTGTCACAATTTTAATCAATGGTGCCAAGGCCAGAAATGTTACTTATAGTATGCCGACAGCCAATAAGAAGCTGCAAATGGGCTGTCACGTCGAGTTGCTTAGCAACCAGAGGTATCAAGAACCTGATTATCCCACTACTTTTAAAGGTGACTGGAGAACTACGTGATTTTGAGTTCTAGTAACAGGAGAGAAGCAGTGACTCAAAGTGAGAGTTAGCGGCTTGATGGTGATACAGCTGAACTGCAGTCGTTTACTGCCAATTATTAAACTATGGCAACCTTACACACACACACACACACACACAGACACACACACAGGGTTGCAGTGTAGCCCTTCCATTGACTCATCTAACCCATTGACTAACTAGAGCTGTCACAATTATTATTTTCACAATGGTATGTTTCCATCTAAATTTCAATGGAATTTTAAACCAATGATAGAAATGTTGCAACATATATACATATACACACACACACAGACACACACACATAATCCTAATCCTTAATTAGTTCTCTAGTCACTACCTGCCCTCACGATGACCCATTATAGAGTATATACACATACACATACACATGCACACATACACACAAACACAATTCAGGCCAGTTGTACCTTACAGCAAAAACACTTCCGCATAAATTACCCTCAACTACCCTATAAAAAGATCATCTAAACAGAACATCCAGAACACAAAAATGTTACCACAACAGTGGCTGTTGTGGTTTAACGCCGATCCCTATATGTGGACTTAAGCCACGTTTGATTAGGGAAATAACCACCAGTCAACAAAATATAAACCAGGTAAACAAGGCAGTAAGTCTAAACTCTGGGGTGCTGTACGCGATAGATTTGAAACCAGAGCCTTAATGCTCACCATAACAATAATAATAATAATGCTCTGTTGCTGTCCCATCATTCATACCGTCCGCAACTCTGCCAAAACTAGTGAGGACAGAGTGAAGCTGAAGAGATCAGAAACAATTGTCAAACCCAGGACGTGTGTATGGGTGCAATTATCCCACAGATGGCTGTGCTGACAAAACATGACAAGACTGGGAGAAAGAACAGAACCTGAAGAAACTAACCTGAAGAAATGAGGCAAAATGAGAGAATATTGAGGGGTAAAAGGACATAGAAATAGATAAATCAGGCTGAAGTGTGACAGAGAGAAAAGTAACTTGGAGATTGAAAGGCAAACATACTGTGGGTAAATGAACCAATATGAGGTTGAAAGAGTTTGCTGCGATTCTATAGAGCGTTGGCGATAAAGAAAGCTATTGGAGTTAAGCTGAGACGGCTGGCCCCGTAGGCAAGTCCCCTAATCGAAATCAAACGCTCCTACTCAGCGATGGTCAGATCAATCTCTCCCTTTGCCCCCTCTCTCCCAGATCGACCGCTTTTCAAAAATTACACTGCCGCTCCCCTGCCATTTCTGGATTCATTTTTCTCATTGCAAGTCGTATTTTGTGTTAAAAGTCCCTCTGAGCATCAGCGACAGTGTAAGGAAAAAATAAACCACTTTTGATGTGTGTGGCCCAGACAACAGGCTTGTGGTCTAACTGCCATGCAAGAACATGCACACTACACCCCCACAGGTGTAGTAAACCAGTCTCCTCCTATGGCTTAACATAGAACACTGTGGTCATACTGAGCACCTCCAAAGTGTGAATGTGTCCAACTGTGTGAATAAAGAAACCATGTGTGCTCAGGAAGTCTTTTTCTAGGGTCAGTAAATGCTGCTATTGGCATTTAATTTCTAGTGACATTATCATCCTGAGGCTTTTAAAGGTGCCGTGTGTAGAATTTAGCGGCCACTACCAGTGAGATTGCAGATTGCAACCAACTGAATTCCCCTCTGTGTCTGTGGCAGTGCAACATGAGTCCGTGGAGGAGAATCTACGTTGGCCGCGAAAGTCTCTCTCTAGAGCCCGTGTTTGGTTTGTCCATTCTGGGCTACTGTAGAAACATGGCGGTGCAACATGGTGGCGTCCGTGGAAGGAGCTCCAGCCCCCCTGGAGATATAAACAGCAAATTCTAAAGTAACGAAAACACCTGGGGTACCAAATACCAGAAATATTGTGGGGCTGTATCTACGACAATACTGTTTGTGTACTTGCCTCTCAAGTTGGTGGCATACAATGTGTTGAAAAGCAATTTAGAAAAGCCAAACAATTTTCCCTCATGCAGGGAATAATATAGATTGGGGCTTTTCTTTCACATTAATGACGTGACCTTTGATCGTAACCACACCTAACAACCTATTAAGAGCTAAACTGGGACTACACCAGCACTGGGGAAATATTATTTGGCCTTAAACGTACATATGTATGTGGTATTAAAGTGTTGGTGATTTTAGTCCACCGTCATTTAACCTCTTCTAGGATGGATCTATAAGAACCTATAAGTGATTAACCTGTCCCTTGTTATGTAAAGCTGCATATTAATGTGTTAACGTCAACCGAACAATTCAAACTCCTTGTGCAACCTTGCATTTATCTAAAGGACTTAATTAGGGTTATGAACAAATACAGTACAGTACAAATTGAAGTCACAGTGAAGGACGCTGCGGACCGGAGATATCACTCTTGATGGACATTTACCTATGGAGGCAATCAATCGGCTGACCTTCCGGGTTAAAATACACTCTCGCTAAACCGCAAGCCCCCTCACGCTGCCCTCTGTGTGTCATGAAGTGTGACAGCCCACCACCCTGCAAACAATGAGCTCAGAGTGTCGTCAATGTGATACATTGTAGTGGAGGGGTAGCTTGGCTTGAGAGCCAATACATAAAATCACATCCCATGAAGGGCGTTGTACATGCATACGCGTCTCCAAACATACACATGGTCATATAATCACGTGTGGGGGCGTGTACAACATTATTCAGTCTCTCTCTCTCTCTCTCTCATTGATATATTTGTAGGTTTTATCATTCATTATATTCGCTTGAAAAACAAAAATAAACTAAACTCACTCATACTGTGAAATGAAGGAACAAGGAACAAGTGCAGGGTGTTGTGTCATTATGGAATGGGACGTGAGATGGGTCAGAGGACTAACATCTTGGAATCACCCATGCCTCTAGTGATGAATCGTGAAGCAGCTAAACTTATATTTTACTCATGTTCCAAATATATAAGGTGAGAATCTGCCACCAGCTGTTAAGGCAAAAGCGCAAGCAAACAATTAGCCTCACTTTCCCCTCTGGCAGGTAATCAACCATCTCTCACATAGGACGGGGCAAAAATGAAGAATCACAATGTCATCACAATGATGGTAGGAAATTTCACACAATATCAATAAGATGACAGTGTAGCAGTAGCACACACATGGATTTCTGTGAGGAGCTGGAACAGGGAACTGAGAGTGAATGTGTTGGTTTAGTTAACTGTAGTTTACTGAGGAAAACAGACAGAATTGGGTGAAAGGACGCGAGACAGCGAGAGAGAGGGAGGGTGATAGAAGGGGTTGTGTGTTGAGGAACGACAGAAGGCATGAGTCACTGAACCTGCTTTGCAGCATCATCTGAATATTATGTCACTAATGCAGCTATGCTTGGTGGCTCTGGCTGTGTGCGTGTCTGTGTGTGTGTGTGTGTGTGGTGACCAGCTGCACCACACGACTTCGGACAAGAATATTGTGGTCCGAGTCCAAACCCCACTGCCTGGAGATTGAACGAAACCAGATACTTATTGACATATATCAGAAATGATTGGGCCTGTTAACTTGCTGCGATAACCACCATATTAGATTCATCATTGCCAATCAAAATTGAAACAATTTATGTATATCGATCCATTCGACATTCCAACACATTCCAACATTTAGTCTTAATAAACTTCCCATGGTTCTCATCGCTATGTTGACACAAGGCCCCAAACAATCCACTCCTACGACAAAGTAAATCCACAGCCATCTTTTGGACAAATGGCCTACAGTGGCTACTTTTCCTACAGTAGTCCTAACAACTGTGAAAAAAGCTCGGTTTTACTAATAATTTGGTTAGTGCCAAACTTTCTTTTGTCTGTTGTGTTTTAACTCCAAACGTAATGTTTAATCACACAACAATGCTTAATGTGTAATCGAGTGCAAATAACATACATTCATAACATCTCTTAAAAGGTTAAAAAAGGAACCCGAACTTCACAAAAAAACTGAGGAAGAATTGACACCAAACCGAGAGGAACATTCAAGTCCTTTCGGGTTTGCACCATCTTCTCAAGCTCTGGTGTGTATACATGGGTATGACGGATTCAGGGACCGATCGTACCCATCTGATAAAACTAATTATTTTTCCTACTTCACTCAAGAGGAAAACATAGCATAAAAACATGACTAACATAGGACAATAACCATTAACTGCCTGACCAAAGGTTGTCAAAACATGTCGCCCATCACAAATTCTGTTCAGAAAAAACATCCCGATCAAAATTATAGGCTGTTAACACTCACCACCATCGCTCAACCTCCACCAAATTGGTTACACGACCATGTGCCCGTTGCTCTGACCCCGGATGTGCCTCTCGCCACGTAGCTTAGACAGGTTAGACAGGTTAGACAAAGCGGATTTCTCTATTTATTATTTCAACACCGGCAGTCAATGAGGACATTGAGAAAGTCAAAACCTGTCCGACGTGATTGGCAGTGCTGATGACTACCTGTTCTCCATCTTACATTATCTGCCTTGTTAACTGTAAACACAGGATCCAAGCGGACTACTTTGTAGATAGATACTATATTCATCCCCGGAGGGAAATTGCAGTTCAGTTGCATGTTCTGACTGGATTTTCAGTATTTGTCTTAAATAGCCAAAAGTACACAAACTTGTATAGTTTGTCTTTTCCTTTGCTTGCAGTAATTTTAAAATGCTTTTAGTTGACAAAAATCCACTCTTCGTTATACAAGCTATTGGCTGTGTAAACATAACGGTTTGGATCAACTTTGTACATTGGCCTTTGTAAATAAGTTATAAGTTATTGATATGTTGCACATGTTGCATCAGTTTGTCTGTAACCTCGAGCGCGTTTTGGTCACCCCAGTTATTTCACATATATATTTGTCTCTGTCGCAACCTTTTTTTAAATTTATTTTACACAATTGGGGTGAGGGTATGAGCTAATGAATATATGATAAATAAAATTTTAACATTCAAATCATTATCCTAATATTTCCATGTTGACCAAACAAATTAATACTTAAGGCAGTAAAGGTATTTTTGTTTCATAACCAAAATAGGTTCGAAAAGCTGTCAAATGATGGAAACGTCATTTTTAGACTGAGGCCATTCAGTTGGTGGTTTGGTTCAGTACGCTTTTCTGCGTGCGTCCCTCAGTCAGTGGGGCTGGGAATAGGCCTCTCTTTGTATTTGGGGCAGCGTTGCAATGATTTAAAACTGCTGTTTTGAGACCACATGACTGGCTGGAGCTTTCACAGTGCTGGTCTATGACATCGCCCTGAAACCCGCACCTAAAACTGACTGCACAACACACAAAGACAGACACAAAATATAAAAAATAAAATAAGATGACCCCTTCGGTGATCTTTACTAGACACAAAAGAACAACTACACCAATGTATAGCCCTGCTCCTGGGGAATATAAAAGGAAGGACTGTATGATGATCAAATTAAGATTCTTATCTGGAATCGATCCTGACACACAAACCTAATTTAAAACTAATACCAAGAATTACAAGAACGTCAATCAAGGTCCAGAACCAACATTACTGCAAAATAAAAGTCACATGCTCCCTCCCTATCTGGTCCAACATAGGAACACTTAATCATTACAACATCAGGGGTGAGTATGTGTCATGTACTCTGAGCACTCTGTCAATGCCCCCCACTCACTTCTCTCTCTCTCTCTCTCTCTCTCACAATAAGCAAGGCTAAAAATATCATGATTCATAACAATATCATGATATTATACAGATGTTATAACAAATAATAATGCACTGTTTCTTGTGCTAGTAAATCTAGCAAGGTTTGTTTTGTTTCCCTGTGAAGCAACAACTCACTCTACATTTCTGAAAAACTGGGGTCTCGACGAAAATCTCACGTATTTTGGTGAAACCGGAGAACTCCCATCCCTGGTCATCATTAACCCCTGCCATGCTGCATGATACTTTCTCCTCTAAACAAAAGGCACGTGTGACTCCGGCACCGCCACATGGTATCTGCGTCTGCGTTCAGGTTATGAATTTGTCACTGTTGTTAGCTTTAAATGTTTTAATGCTTAAAATTGTATACGCTATATTATGTAGCTACATTTTAACATAGTATTAGTATTTTATGACTAGCATGAGCAGTTTTGATTGATTAGATTGTGACATCCGCAATCGAGACAGACGTGAAGATAAGAAAGTCCACAATGCAATGTGTTTACAGCACGATAACAGTGGCCCAGTCAAACTACGCTATGTTCATAGGTCATATTGGACATATAGGACATATAGAGGTGTTTGTGTGTGTGTGTGTGTGTGTGTGTGTGTGTGTGTGTGTGTGTGTGTGTTTTCCCTAGTGAGCCATCTGTCCTGACCCTGCAGCAGTTACTGATAGCGGTTACTGATATGGCTGCAAGCCATCTTATGATGGAAAGACACAAACAAAGGGACAGTGTTGAAATACATATTTAAAAAAGAGAGGTTGCAGTAACACAGCCAGGCCAGAAGAGAAACCAGACAATTTCTTTCTCATACTATTTGATTTTACTTGGAACCAACACATAGACAAGAGAAACACACACACACTCATAGTCATTCCGGAATTATGCAAATAACCATGTACAGTCTTACACAGAAATACACACACTCACACAAATGACACACACTGACACATCTACAAAAGCCGGCACCGACATTCACTCTGTCAAGGTTTACACTGACCACCAGTCCTGTCTCCATAACAAAAGTGACATAAAATGTGTGCATATACAAACACAACACACACACAATAATATACACAGGGACCACGCTCCAATACATTGCAATACTGTTAATGTGCAATAGACATGCATGTGTTTATACACACACACACACACACACACACACACACACACACACACACTATCTGCTTATGCACTTCATGCTGGAAAGTGTTTCGGACATAAGACGCTTACAGGGCCTTTGACCAAAGTCACTTCTGAGGTAACAGGCTTATTTACACTCAGTGTACACCTGTACAATCCAATGTAATCCAATATACCAGCTCAGCCATAAATTTTGCTTTATGTTGCCTATAATAAATAAGGTTTTTAGAGGTGTTTCTAATATTCTGTCCCCCTCATGTATGTAAATAGGGAGGACAAAAAAATAGAAACACCTCTCAATATAATGTAGTTCAGTACAACACCACATTTTACTATGACCTCAGTCATAAACATTTTATTGAATTTACACATTTCCGATTATGTCAACAAAAACTGAACATTATAAACTTCATAAAAGTAGAATTGATGGCAGAGCTGGTGTATTGGATTACATTGGATTGTACAGGTGTACCTAATAAAGTGCACACTTAAGTGTATCTGGGCCCTGTTGGCAGTGTTAACATGCACATGTGTCCCGGTGTATATACATGTATGTGTGTTTGGCAAAAACAAAACAACAATTGCAGAGAAAAATCTGTCAGTTCAATTTGTTTCATAACACAAGAAATGCGCATGGTCAGTCACACGTGTGCACACAAGCACAGCAAAGCCTGCTTTGAACACTCAAAGAGAAGAAAGGAATTGAGAAAGTAGGGAAAGGGAAAGAGAGAAGAGAGACTAGAGAGTGAGGATGTTTTGCTCCCAAATGATCAATCAATTTTGCACTGACAGTACTTTACTATTCTTGGAAACTATGTTTAGCTGCTTGGCTGCCTGGCTCAGACTCAAACACTGATTTCATTGTACATTAAAGTCTCTAGAAAATCGTAGTTCTCATTTTCTGCTGTAGAGCTATAGTGTCTAGTGTGTTGTCAGAGGTAAAAATGCACAGGAAATTGATTTAAAAATTTTCTTCCTTGGTTCAACTTTCACGGATTCATTTCTTGTCAAATCTTTTTTGTTTTAAATAATTGTATTTATTTAATGTTTGAGATGACAAAGACGACCAAAAGAAACATGGGTGTTTCACTAGGAAATGCGGGTTGCCTAAAGTGCATCCCACTGAAATGAAATGATATTCACCTCAGTATGTTCTTACGCATGATTCACCGCAAACGTTACGTCCCCACTGTCAAAGATCACTACCAAAAAGCTTGGACACCAACATGATCCAAGTGGATTTAAAAAAAGGGAAAGTTTGTGTTCAACACAAACAGGCTATCAGCTACACAGGCTATGAAATATTTATGTCATGACTTCATGCTTTTTGGCATATGAAAGCGCCAAAAGCACAGTTAGGGTGCAGGTGCGTTCAGTGGATCTAGAAAAACTGGTTGAAAAGAGTCGCCCTCACAACGGCAAACACCAAACTACAAGCCGTTGACTACCTGGACCTTTCTGTACTCCCGGCAAGAACCGGGTGATCTTTACAGCAATCTTCTCAAGTCGACCAAAAGGGCCTTACTTGTCCGGTTCGGCCTCCACCGAGCCAGCGATGTCAATGCAATTGGTGGATAGAAGTACTCCGACATTTTAGTCACGTAAAAGTACAAATACCCTACCGGGCGTAAGAATTACTCTCGCAAAAGTGAAAGCACCGCGCTGACATTTATACTAAAAGTTAAAGAAAATAACGTCTTGCTCTTAGATGTAGTCGAATTATTATCATCATTATTTTTATTATTAATTATTATTATTATTATTATTATTATTATTATTATATCCTCGTCCTATTCAGTGCCACTGTACCTCTTGTGAATGCAGATCCTCATTACAATTTAGGTGTCATAGTAATTTACACACATATGGACCTCATG
>OMKR01102388.1:0-14325 GCA_900302355.1 Cyttopsis rosea
CCTCCTCCCTGTCGTGCTCCACGGCGGTTCTGACAGCCTTGTCCAAGGTTCGCCGGCCCTCGGTTTTCTGCTGCTCCAGGGCCGCTTCGATGTGGATCTGCTCGCGCACCCTCTGCTCCGCCAGCTCCCGGTTCAGCTGGTCGATGCGGCGGTGGGCGTGGGCGATCAGGGCATTCAGATCGTCCGCGGACAGTTTACCAGCTTGGGGGGGAAGACCGATGCAAAGTTAAAGTTAGTTTGATCTCTTTGTTCAGGGATAAACTCTTTTATGTCAGAGGTTATCTTACAGAGTCCTCGCCAGCCAGCCTGGACTTCTGGCGTGATGCTGCTCAACTCCCGCTGGAACTGCTGCTTGGCCTCGTTCACCAGTTCGCTGTACAGGGAGACGATCTTAGCCTCTGACTCTGCAGACTGCATCTACACAGACACACATACATATTTTTTTTTTAATAAGAAAGTCTAAGAAATGTTCTTTCAAGCTATTTCAAGTTCGGAGTAAAGTTCCAAATAAATATGGGTTGCAAATAATGAATCATTACATGCACATATCATTTGAAGAAGCTCTTGATTTCACTCCTAGTTTATGCATTTGGATGAAAAATATCTCGCATGGACATGTTTTTCTTTTTGTTTTTTGGGGGGGGGGGGTTATGATGAGTGCTAGACAGAATGCTGATAACCTGAAATGCAAAATCTTAACTTCAGCGTATTATAGAGACCCATGCAAATAACATCTCCTTACCTTATTCACCGCTTTGTCCAAGTCCACAGTCATGCTGTGTAGGTTTTCCTCTGCTGCTAAAACCATTGGACGGATGGCAGTGACTTTTGAATTCTTAGCTGAATCAATCACCGACTTTAAAGAGTCCAGTGTACCCCTGAAGTATGTGTCCATTTGCAAGAATGGAAAGGGGGTAAATAGAAACAAGGAGTGGAGTTAAATGGTGTAGGAGTAAATGAGCAGGCCAGAGGACAATAGAAAATGCCAGTTATTGATACCTGGCATACTTTGATGAACCATGTTTACAAAAATCTTTTCAGCACTCTTTCCAAGTGACACCTAGTACTCTGAACTTCTACTTTCATAATAAGTAAAAACGGAGTAAAAAGAATGTCAATGATACTCCCCTTGACCATGTTGGGCCAACATGTCTGTATGTCTTACTTTGCTTTCTGGAGAGATTCTCCGGCGTGATCCACAGTGTGACTTCTTTCTGTGAGAGCGTCTTCTAGTTCCTTCCACTGGGCTGACTTCTGATCAGGCGGGGCCTGGGTACAATCATGACGTCAATATCAAGTTTGAACTCTCTCTCTTTGATAACCACATTAGAGAAAAGGATTCTAGAATTATTAGAATTGATGTTTTTAAGAGGAAAACCAATGATACTTAACCATTTTTGACATATTCGAGTCAGATAAGTGTACCTTGGTGAGAGCGTTAGGTGCCCACTCCTTAATAAGTAAAATTAAAAATTAAAAAAGATCCAGCGATATATTGATCCAACGATATAGAGATTCTTTAGTAGTATCGTGGTTATGGATATACTTGCAAAGTATCAATGTATTTATCAATATATTTTGAAAGGTGCACGCAATTTAAATATGTTTATCGTGTCAGTCATGGTAACATTTAAATGTCTTAATTACCTCACAAATGTTGGTGGCGCTTGGAAACTCGGGCTTGCTTGCTTTTTGACATTATTAAGTAACATCTAACTAACAAAGAAAATTAAATTTTTAAGATTTATCTTTAAAGATTGAATATACAGAGCAAGGTTAGCATGCCAGATGTTAGTGACAACTGGGAACTTGGCGACAGGTCATCTTAACCACTTGGTAACGTTAGTGGGTAATTGTGATGAAATGGTTCAACTATTATCTAGTTGACGTACCTCTCCTTCCATGGCCTCCTTCAGTTTATTAGTGTGTAGCAAAATGGCTTGCAGCGCTGCGTCCTGAGCTTCGACCGCCCGGAGTGTAGCTTTGGCCGAGCTGGCCAGCGAGTCTTCAAGACTGGACGACACGGCTGCAGACAGACAAGTAGACAAGTCTGAAAATTTATTTATGTTTACAGACAGTAAGCAGAGCTTGGGTTGACCCGATCCAGGAGTTTTTCTTTTAAAACTACCGCAAACACTATAATAGAACAAAGTCTTATCCTTTGTTTTACCGCTTTGGTTTCATTAACTTGTTTGCGCTTTCGTATTTCACCATGAAAATGAATGTGTCCATGTGGATGCTGTATGAGCGGGTCATTACTCGGAGATTAGAGTTGGAATCCGCATTATGGCAATAAGCGCAAAAAAAATTTATGAAGGAAAATACAGATTTTTTAAATGGGGCGATGCCCGAAATATACCACACACGAGGAACTGTTATGCATAATGTGATTTAAAGGGATATTGCAGAAGTTGTGGTAGATATGAGACTTATGTGGTAAATCTAACAATTTTGGGTTATAATTTCTTAATATTTACACGAATGTATACAATTTCATATTTTTAAGATGACACATACATGAAACACATTGAGAATGTGAAATAATTCATTTAAATATTAAAGTACACAATGCCTACTATATGGCCCACTTAATTGTTTTTAGCCATTATATTATTTTAATGTTTCTCATAAGAAATGCATTACTGTAACACGTCCGGGCAATTAAAGATGGCTGTTACGGTAATGAATGCACTTTAGCTTAGTTTAGTGTAAAATGGCGGAACACACAATGACAGTGCAAAAATGTATACTCCATTTACATACTCCATCACTACATTCCCTCACTGCTCTTTCTATTGTCATGTTTAAAATGAATATTTATTTCAAAAACATGAAATACTATATTGTTACATTATTGAGACATTATGATAATAATGTCTGTGGACGCGTTGCAGTAATGCATTTTTTGATAAGAAAAGCATAGAAAAAACACTAAAATAATATCATAGTACAAAACAACTAAGTGGGCCATATAGATATTAATATGACATTAATATTGAAACAAATTATTTCACATTCTCTGTCAATTTATGTATCAATTCATTTCGGACATGTTTTATGGTGGTTTCATTAGAGCAACCCAAATATACATCTGCAGGACGCCCCTTTGTGCAAATAGTACCTGACTATAAAATGATATTCATAGATATGTATATAAAAAAATGTTTTGATGAAAAATAAAAAATAAATTTAAAAAAAGTGTGTGTATGAGAGCCATCATCCTACATGCCAGCGTGTCCAGCTCAGCTTGGTCTTGTTCAGCCAGTCGAGCGGCCACCTCTTCGACGGGACGCTCTTTTAAAGGTTCTTCTGCGGTGGCCATCGGTTCTGTGGTCTCATGGACGGCGGCGGCACCTGCGGTGTCGTGGTGGTGGCATTCAGTGCATGCCACTGGAAAACACACACATACTGAATATATTTTTTACTTCACTACAGTAGATCACTCTTGCATAACTGTGACATAACACCATTTGTCTGATCAAAGTGTCAACTACACCTTAAATCCAACATTCTGATCTTGCGGTTTGCCAGATGTTGGACATTAGGCAAAATTGCAGCCTATCAGATGATTTTGAAACAGAAGCTGTTGAAAACCGAATGAAAAATAGATTTCTTGATGGCCAATGATGGCTAATCTAGAGCTTCTCTACTCGCCAGAAGGATCTGCCCTGGATCTGGACCCAGGCAAGGTAATCAGACTATTTTGTAAAAAAATGGATCATCTCAAAAATCTTCCATTATTGGTGGTGGGGTCCACCTTTCCTGGGAAGAATACACTGAAGCGAAAGGCAGCCGCGGTGAACTTGGTAAACCAGCGTAGCATATCCCCACCACCTCAAGTGACTAAGAAAAAAAAGAAGAAGCTAATCAGCGGATCAGAAGGAGATATACTTTCAGCGGAAACCTTTTAGGGCAAAATCCTGAATTCCCTTTGTTATTTTAAGATAATTTTGCTTTGTTTTATATTTTTGAAGGATTGTAACGAGGAAACAAAATACCCCAAATGTCAAAAAATGTCACCCATGCAAGTAAAACCAAAAAAACAAGGTCAGTAAGTCATAATGCACAATAATGAGGGAAAATGGCTCGAGTCCAAATCCATACATTTCCTGTATCAGGATATTTTGAGAGTTAATTATCATGCTTATACCGTGGCCACTTAATAGAAAGAAAAATAGGTTGTGTTTGAATTTAGAACATTTAGGCCTAATTCAACCGTTAATGCTCTGTAACAAACTCTGTAAACTCTGTAAATGCTCTGTATTTCATCATTATTGTCGTTACTAAAGTTACACACATTTTCATATAGCACGGGCGATTACAATCTTTAAAAAGGACTTTAAAGGACACTTGCAGTGAGAAAACAGACAGTCAGAGAAAGCATTATCATGTGACCACGGTAGAGAAGCAGGCAAAATAACTCAAAAGCAGATCAGGACAGTTACCAAAGCAAAGGAAAACAAGACTTTGTGAAAGCAACGACAGCAGAGCAGGTAAGCGAAGCTTGGGAGTAAAGCAGGTGAAGGGTGAGTGCGATTTGGCAGTAGATAGAAGGCAAAGGGGATAGGGGCGGTTCTGGAAGGGATGCGGATTCACCTGTGGGCGCTGCTGCCTCGGTGTCGTGAGGAGCCGGCACAGAGAGAACTTCACTGATGGCGGAGATGATGTGGGAAGCTTCTGCTGAAGCCTCTGCAGGGATAGTGTTGAGTGACATTTTGTTACATTACCCAGTATAAAATTAAGGCTTGAATTTGTCTTTTGTTGTAATTCAATGATTCTGCCCCTTCGCATTATGTGAAATGTTAATTTTTTTTATTTTTAGTAAGTGTTATCAAGCCCTCAAGCCTGGAACCAGGCTACCTTTTATCTCCATTGAGAATGGAGGAATTACCTGTGCTCCTTCCAAATAGAAAGAGTAAAGTGCAGTGGGAAGATTTGGACCACTGCGCTTCATCAGCACCTTCAAGACACACATGCCGATGGTCCTGACCAAGGCATCGTACAAAAGCTGGAGTCTGTCTCCAGACGCCGCTATGTGGCGGCCCACCGCTCTTAGATAGATTAATGACCCCTAAGATGGGTTAAATGCAGAGGACTAATTTCCCCACAGGGATAAATGAAGCATATATATTCTTCCTCTTCAACCTACCAAAGAGATGTTGGCAAGGACCATTAACAGAAAGGAGAAGAAGCCAAGGAGAAGACAGCATTTTCAGACGCTAGATGTACCAGTACAAGGACCTTTCCTTTAAAGTCCATGTAGCCACAAGCAGCCTTCCAGAGGATGACTGACAAGAACTGCCATCCCCAACAAAGGGGATTGAATAGCGTAAGCTGCTGGTCAATACCCACAATCAAGTGAAAAGTTTGAATTGTTTTGGTTGTTAGAATAGAAAATGGTTCCTATAAATTGTTTATACCAATCAAAGTAACATTGCATTACATGATCTCACAAAAGCAAGGAAACTGCACCAGGTCAAGTGGGATGAGGGCACAGAGACAGCTTTTGAGAAGTTGAAGAAAGGCATTGAATTTAATGGCCCACCTAATCCTCCAGACTGAGGCATCGTAGAAGGGACTTGGGGTTGTCCTCAACACCCCAGGAGGGGTTTAGAAGCAAAGTCTTAATTAATAAGAACATGAATAAGAAGAACTAGAATGTCCACTGAAGTGCATCCACAACAATAAGGGCAAAAATGCAAGAATGTCATTACAAACAATCAAGGATGGTTCTAACAAGTCTAAGAAGACGAAACAGCAACACGGAAGCATTCTCCAGGGGGTATTTAAAATACACTCTAAAAAGCAGGAAAATGTAAGAAGATCACCATTAGGAGCAGGCTATTCCGGCACTGCGGACGTGCTAGCCACTCGATAAAAGTAACGTGGTAAATGAAAAGGAAGCGAGCATTTGGGCGGGTCGGAGAGAGGAGAACGTTAAGCGGTGTGCTGAGGTTGGCAGACTGATAGGTTCTAAGGCAGGAGAACGGTAAAATGTGGCGATTCCAAGATGAAACTCGGCCAACTAAGCCAAAAGCCTGTGGCGATAAACGCTACTGTTACCAGGAACCTCTTCTGGTTCTGGAATGAAACAATGAAACATAAAGACAGAAAGAAAATACTAACATTATAATTCATGTACAAATGAATTAACAATTCAATTCAAATCTGTTACTGTCTCAAAATGAGAGAGGGACGGCAAAATATTTTCAAGCACCATACCTTCGATGTTCTGTGTGTGAGCAGGGCTTATCGGGGGGCCAGAACTCTCCACGGCCTGCTCGTCCTGCTTCACCTTCTTAGCCTTCAACTTGGCTGTCTTTGGATCTGACATCATGGAAGGGGGCTGGGTCAACTCCGTCTTTATAAGACGACAAGTATATTACATTTCAATTATCAGCAGGCACGGAGTAGAAAGGTGATCCATTACAAATAATGATCTGTAACTATGCACTGCACCAACTATTAATTTAATGCATTTCAAATCACCCCATTTGTTACTCATCTATGTTGCTTGTCTATATCAATATTGATTCTAGGGCGGGGTGATAGATCAATATAATATCTATATCTTGATATGAGACCAGATATCATTTGGGACTTTGGTTATCATAATATTGTGATATAGTTAAATGTTGTAATTTCCTACTCTTATAGGCTGCATGCATTACAGTAAGTTAATGCAAGTGTTCTAATGAATGCCTCTACCTGCTTGGTCATAATTACTCGTGGTTGTTTTTCCAATTATATGTTGTGTACGAATATTTTATAAAAGTACCAATAGTCATCACCAAAATGATCAATTTCAAGGTATATTTGATTTTGTCAATATCACCCAGCCTCAATTGATTCTCAAGAAGAAACACAACAGCGTTCATTCACACAGCATGGTAGGCAGAAAACAATGCGCTCCTCCTCACCCGTTTCTTGGTTGGTGGGACAGTATATGGATTGGGCCCCAAAGCCATTCCAAACAATTGGTCGGAGTAGGGGACATTCTGCTCCACCGTGGTCCTGAACTTTGGGTCCCAGTGTGCGTACAGAAGCGTGCCTCCAACTCCACCCCCTACCGAAGCCACAGCCACCGCGACTACCTTACCAGCTGAGCCGCTGTGGACAAAGAGTAGAGGACAAGGTTCATTCTGGTTCAGTCAAGGACTTTCAAGTACTTCTTTAAGCACTGTTTTTCTTTTTCTTTTTTCATTTTCAAGGACTTCACGCAAAACAAATATAATGTGATCTTTATTAACTAAAATATTATATTATGTGAGTCTCATTGTCTATTATTTATATTAGTATATCTATATATCTGGAATTAATCTCATTGTCATCTACTATTATAAGTGTCTATTTCCATCCATGCTGGATTACATTTACATTTCCCTGGCACAATCTACAGTATGTCATAAAATGCAATTCTGGAAAAAATGTATTGCTTTACGATTTGAAAAACAAAACCAGGGGGAATATCACAGGTTTTCAATGTTCGCTTTTTTTCAAGGACTTTTCAAGCACTTCAGCACAAAGGGGGCCATTTTCAAGGTATTGCAGCACTTCCATTTCTGAAGACGAAATTCGAGCATTTCAAGCACCTCAAACAAGACATGCAGGAGACTATGCAGCGTAAAAAAAGTTAAGAGTTGAAACGGGGGGCCGTCACAAAACAGGACAACTCCCTATTCAATAGGTGTAATTCAAAATGTAAACTAGGCCAGAAGTACAACTGAGCATCAAAACAGCATTCCATGTTATATACAAGTACATATAAGATATTAATGTCTTCCCCCTGTCGTTTCAAACACTGCGTTATTCGAACAAATTGTATTACCCAGTTGTTCCTTCTGTGTAGGGACGGCAATGCTGCAGATTGGGGGGGGCTCTCCCACACAGACACCTCTGAAGAGAGACGGGAAATCAGGAACATGTCAATCACACGTCAAGATGAATCTTGAACGACGGGTAAAAGGTGTAGCCCGGCTTCCCGAGTCAGGACAGCAGACCAGTTGGGCCGTGTTTGTTTAATCTGTTTTTGAAACCACCCGTATCTGGTACCATCAGAGCGGTCCGCTATCTGTAATCCGATCCAAGTGCACAAATGTTAAACAGAAAATACAGTGGAGTCTAATAGCGTGAGGAACAGGTAGACGACAGCGTTCTTGGATGTAATTTTTTTTGTGTATTGCTGCTTTCCCAAATAACAGAGAAATTATAGCTTTTCAAACTAGAGTTTGAGTTTGACAGTGTGACAAGTATTCTCACATCCAACCTTGCGAAACCCACCAAACTCAATGGCTGGTCAGAAATAAACCCGTTTGATTTGTTTTTAGTGTCATATTGAGTTTTAAGGGGCTTACACACACTTGACAGCGCGCCTTGCATACGCACAAACTATGCAATGAAATAACCGCCTATACGCCCGATTATAAACGTATCGTGGTCACGGTGAAGGTGTAGGTCCTGACGTGCTCCGATATTGGATCCCCAGGTCATGCAGGCCTCACGGCAATTTCGGAGAAATTGCCCAAAACATTGGAGACGACACATCGGATCAAACAAATGCAGGGAAATGGACGCTCAATACCTAATTCATTGACAATGACTTTTTAAATCTTTACACGTGGGTACGGTTGGTGTGTACGTCAACCGAACACGGAACGCTATTCGCTGTCAATTCGTATTTTCACGAATCTCGCATGTGCCCAATATATACATATCTGCCCATTTAAAGTCGGCATTAGCCACATTAGCATCCTACGGGCCTCGGGGGTCATCGAATGACAGCCTGACCGGCTAGCGAGCGGCTAATGCTAATGCTAAATAATAGTGGAGAAACCCATCTCTCACCCGCGCAGCTGAATTCGCCGCCTTCACACTCGCACGCAGCATGGTCTCTGAACGTCCGTCGAATCCGTAGGTTTCAAATCTGGTTGAAGATATTTAATGTTTCATTCTAAAATGCTGGTCACCCTTTAGGACTCGCTGCCGCTCCGGACGGGATATGGGTAATGCGCATGCGCAAGTCGCCCGGCTGCGGATGGAAAACTATGACGAACATGCTCCCTCGTCCCCAACCGCCCCCGACGCTGCATTCCATTAAATTCGGAACTCGGAAAAATCCGACCGCAGATGAACGGCCATTTGAAATCGTTATTTCTGGACAGGCCGCTCCGACCCGAGTTTGATCTAAATACAACCTAAACTCATCTGTAAGGTGTTAGCTTGTAGAATGCAACAAGCTGCCAAACAAACACAACTAAATGCTTCCTTTTTTCCCGAACAGATCCAATAGAAGACATTTAGCTCGGAAGTTTGGGACTACCGACTCGGAATTACTGAGTTCCAATAGAATGCAGCATGGAGCTAGTTTGTACACATAGATATAGAAATGGAGATACCTCATTAGCCGCTGCTGTGTATCGCCACTATCCGTCTGCGCGGCCGCCATATTGGAGCGGTCAAGATCCGCTAGCAAACAAATACAATGTGTAGGCTATTGAGAGATGGAGACTTCTCTACAAAATCAACCGTAACTCGCTTAATTCTGAACCGAATTTCATGAAAGTTGGCTTGTTATAAACATGAAAAATTGAACATGATACTGGTTAATTATTGGAATTAAAGGTGCAGTGTGTAGAATTTAGTGGAACGGACGTGGCAGAAATGGAATATAATATTTATAAGTATGTAGTAATTAGTGTATAATCCCATCAAAATAAGAATCATGTTTTCATTACCTTAGAGTGAGCTGTTTATATGGGGAGTGGGTCGCCTCCACGGAGCGCGCCATGTTGCACCACCATGCTATTTCTACAGTAGCCCAGAACGGACAAAGCAAACACTGGCTCTAGAGAGGGCCTACCACTGTAGCTTCTCCTCCACTGAGGGGAATTCAATTAGTTGCAATCTGCAACCTCACCGCTAGATGCGGCTAAATTCTACACACTGCAACTTTAAATTCAGTTACTGGGGGCAGTTCTAATCTAGCCTGGCATTGCCAGACCAATTTACCAATTTGCAAATGTCTATTTGTCTGGAACCTCTCCGTTCATTTTTGATTTCCAAAGGGTGTTTTCAATGGGCGCAGAACAAATTTGCCACACATTTGCTCTGATTAGTTGTAGGTCTGTCCAATTGCGTCCAGAGACGTCCAGAGATGCAATTGGACAGACCTACAACCAATCAGAGCAAATGTGTGGCGTAGCGCTGGGCGAAGGAAAAATGGCAACCAGCGAGGCCAGTTGTTAAAATTAAACTTTTACCAAATCCTGTCGAAATTACGGTAAACACATCTTTCTAATCAACAAAAGCTCAAGTGCAGTTGTTTGTTCTTTTTTTAGAAAAACTATACCGTCCATATTAGATAAACAGTTGTGATTGGCCCGGCCATAAAATGGTAGGGTGGAAATCTATTTGAATGGGAGGGTGGCCAGGCGTAATCAGCTCTCTGCTGATTAGATGCTGATGCTGTCAACATTAACCTTCTGAATAGCCAACTTCCTCTGGGACATGCAGGCTCCATCTATGAATAGACAACATCAAATGTAAATTATTTAGACTTTCAGCTTTTGTGAGTTTCTCCAAAAATGTAGATTTCTATATCTATCTTGTTATAAAGCCGTCTGGTTGCTTGTTATTGTATTAATAATTAAACGAATTCATTAATAAAATAAACAAGACTATTTTGTTTTGGCATAGAGCTGATTAGATCCGCTACTAGTAACTGAATTTAATTCCAATAAGTAACCAGTATCATAGAAGTCTGCATCTCTCACTACACATTGACATTTGTTTACTAGCAGCTCTTGCTCCCAACATCAAATCGCAAACAAGGTATCTACGTTTCTATATCTATGTTCATCATAAATTATTTATCTTATTTTATATGATACTATCTATTATACTATTTTTGATTATTGTTAATAATATGAATTTACTTATATATGAATAATTTATATATATTTTTACATTAGCACATCTTTCTCCAAATCTGGAAAGTGCAGGGAGGCGGGGTAAGAGAGTAACCTCTCTCCTGAAAGGTCGCCCCCGACCCCCCTCAGTCGCCTATAGGAAGCGCCGCCCCTGGTGGTGTGCCATGGGATCATTTCACTGTGAAATAGTGGAGCGTCCGAGGTGTGTTGGCTTCAAATACACTGTTATGTATACAGAACCTCAGGAACTTGGACTCTTGGAGCGTCAGGAATCCGTCTCAATTACTTTCTCAACACAACAACGTCGCCTTCACCCTGACGTCACCAGCCTGCCCCTCCTCGCCCCAGGCATTTCCAATCGATCAATAAAGAGTTAGTTTGGGTAAAAAAAGGTAAAAAATATTAAAAAAAAAATAAAGGCTTTACCGATCGAAGACTCAATCCAGCGCCTACAATAGTGCACCCAACACGGCATTTAGCCTGCGCTGCTATGAAAACGACCCTAAAGAAGAAAATTCTAAATCTAATTTTGATATTGGTAACATTTTAGATACACGTATACACATATGTGCAAATTCACAAACCAAAAACCTCAATTTTTATTTTTTATTTTTTAGGAAACAGAGCATTATCCACACTATCCATCTTTTAACGAAAAAAACATCTCACAGACACACAGCTCTACCCTCTCATCTCTCTTTTCTCAAGCCTATTTTATTTTGCTAACTTTTTGTCCTATCTATTCTAATTATTATTTCTTGTTTCAAGCATCTTGAATGTTATTTGAAATGACAAACGACGAACGACATTATTTTAATTTAATTTAATTTAATTTAATTTAATTTAATTTAATTTTTATTAATTTAATTTTATAAATATTTTAATTAACTCAATTACTGTTCAATAAAGAGTACAACAACAACAAAAACAACAACAACAACAGCAGCAACAACAACGACGACGACGACGCATGTAGCCGGAAGTGGCGCTGTTCCGGAAGACGTCAGACCGACAAAATGGCGGATTCCGACAACACCGATCCTACCGCAGGAACAGCCGGTTCTAGTGACGGGAATTTAAAACTGTCCGATTTATTAGACCGCGGGTGGAAAACATTCGAAGAAGTGGACACCACGAACGAACCGGTCGGATCCAACGGCGTGCAGGTGAAGATCCGACGCGGGATAACGTCGCTGGAAGAGGTGTCCAGGATGGTCGCTCAGCTCGACCTGTTCAGCCGCAACGAAGAACTGGAGGAAATTTCCACCTCGGATTTGAAGTACCTGCTGCTGCCCGCGCTGCTGGGGGCCCTGACGATGAAGCTCACGAACCGCGACAAGCGCCTGGAAGTGGTGACCACGGCCAGGGAATATTACCACGACTTCCTCAGGCGATGCAAGGAGTACAACGTGTCCGAGTTTACGCTCCCCAGACCCGCTGGTAATTCCGCGGCCGCCGACGAGGAATCTGAAAACGAAGCATCTATATCCAGGGTAATAAATAACGTCAAAAACACGAAAACACCAATAGATATATCTACCTTTTACTTACTCATCCCCCGGCTGGATGTTAGAACACCCATATTTTAGGTTAATTGTGTTGTTTTGTATATTGCCAATTCTTTTTTTTTTTTTTGATAATTATTAGGGTTTTTGCCAATTTTACTTATTATTATTATTATTATTATTATTATTATTATTATTATTGCCTCTTATTTTAAGTGATCTGCCGTAACACCACAATCTCCTTCTGGGGATGAATAAAGTATCTCTATCTATTGCTTTAGCCTACAACCACCGCTGGCCCCCTGGACCTTGTTGCCATGGCAGCGCAGAGACAAGCCAAGATCGGGCTGTACAAACAGCGAAAACTGACAGAAGATAGGTTATCAAAAATCAAAGCGGCTCTCGATGACGGCCAGGCCGACGACGAGGTCGTCCGTGACTTCTACGTCCTCAGTGTGAAGAAGTGGGTCGCCGTAGCTCTCGAGGAGATCGACAGCATCGACAAGGAGCTGGAGATCCTGAAGAGAATGGACGTTCTGAAACATAGTCAGACGGAGCCCCCACCGCAGCGTCAGCAACCGGCAAGGGCCCCTATGAAACCTTTCATTCTCACCAAAGATGCTGTACAGGTGAGGGTGTTTGTGTGTTTGTGTTGAATTCCGGGGTTATCCCGGCACTTGAAACACAGAGGTATGACTTGGCACCAAATTCAAGGAACCAAGAGGGAGAGAGGAGAATGAATTGCTATTTTTGGACCTTGCATATGCCTCTGTGTTACATAAACTTTAATGGAAGTCATTTGTTTTCTTTCACGCCTCTGTTAGTATTAGTATCCAGTAGTTGGATATTTTGAGAACATTCAGTTTTAGTTTTACTAATTGAGTACACAATGTCATGGCAGCACGGGAGGTAGGAATAATGGCAGGTTGCACAATTTCATCCGTAGCTTTTACTATGGCGGTGGAAGTGATAATGAGGGCATCGTGGTGGGCTGTTGTTGGAGAGAGGATTGAGGGGAGTATGTGCCATCCATTAGAGCAAATATGGATGATATGTGTCGATGACGACAGCACCATCCACACATAGGCTATTGGCTAACCCTAACCCAATCTAAAATGTGAATGACGGTAGGAGTTTGGTGTTTTTTTGGGGGCGAGTGGTACAGGAATGGTATCCTATTGATGAGGAAGTAACCTCTTATATTATAGAGAAATGTGCTTCATCTTGAGTGACAGGGAGGCTGTGAACCAAGAAAGAGAGTTGCGCAAGGCATTGAATGGATTGATTTTTGTGAAAATCTTGGTGCCTGCAGTTTGGACTGTTAGGATACATTCAGTAAATTAGATTCAGTAAATTATACAGTGGTGTGAAAAAGTGTTTGCCCCCTTCCTGATTTCTTATTTTTTTGCATGTTTGTCACACTTAAATGTTTCAGATCATCAAACAAATTAAAATATTAGTCAAAGACAACACAAGTAAACACAAAATGCAGTTTTTAAATGAAGGTTTTTATTATTAAGGGAGAAAAAAAATCCAAACCTACATGGCCCTGTGTGAAAAAGTGTTTGCCCCCCCTGTTAAAACATAACTTAACTGTGGTTTATCACACCTGAGTTCAATTTCTCTAGCCACACCCAGGCCTGATTACTGCCACACCTGTTCTCAATCAAGAAATCACTTAAATAGGACCTGCCTGACAAAGTGAAGTAGACCAAAAGATCCTCAAAAGCTAGACATCATGCCGAGATCCAAAGAAATTCAGGAACAAATGAGAAAGAAAGTAATTGAGATCTATCAGTCTGGAAAAGGTTATAAAGCCATTTCTAAAGCTTTGGGACTCCAGCGAACCACAGTGAGAGCCATTATCCACAAATGGCGAAGACATGGAACAG
>OMKR01102390.1:0-18807 GCA_900302355.1 Cyttopsis rosea
GAAAAAGCCGTGATACCAAGGATAAGACGGTGAAACTGCAGATGAAGAAGAAGTCTTCAAAGACAACTGGAGATTCTTCTCACTCATTTCCCCTTGGAACTGAAGAACTGGACTGAGATCCACTGAAGAGCCGAAGACCTTTGTCAAAAAAAGAACCCAAACATTGGTCCAGACTCCTCGGGAAGATCAGAGTCCTGCAGTCTGCGGCCGGTCTACACTACAGGACAGTCAGACCTCGAGCAGCGTTTTAGGAAATGCTTCCAATCGTATAGGAAGGGGCGTGTCCCTCTTTAAGGACGGCAGGATCTGACAACAGGCTATTGAAGGCGCTCTCTGATTTCCCAGGGGATTGTGGGAAGGAAAATGGTTCCGTCCCAAACTGGATGTGGTTTACGGAGAAGTCCAGATAAGTATTTATTTAACGAGGAAAGGGTGAAGGGCAGATTGCGCAGAAAGGTCAGAAAATCCCAAATCTGTTGCCACAAACACACCATAATAAAATCAATATTCTGGATTACTGTCTGGATACTGTACTGAGGATTTGAGGTGATTTGAAAGGTGGATTTTAGGATTTTTCTCTTGACGATCTACATGATGAACGCACACTGCAGGAGAGAAAGCTGCAAAAATCAGCACACACACAGCTTTTTGACCTTCAAGACTATTCATTTTATTATCATCTTAATGCCCTTATATTATAATGCCAGATAATTTTATTGTTTTGAGTAATATATAAATTGTGTTTTGGCAGAGTAAGAATCCTTATCGTGCTGTGGTACTGTTCGGTGTGTGTTCTGTGGTCCGGGTCCGGTGTGTGTTCTGTTTTTCTTTTCTTCAATTTATTGCTAAACTTCTGTCTTATTGAAACGCGGCGGGAGGTGTCCGAGACGCCTCAGTGTGTGTTGAGAGGCCCTGTTGAATTGGGCGTTCGAGGGATTGGAGGGAGGGAGAGAGAGAGAGAGAGGAATCCAGGACATGGAGGCCAGCTGGTTTGTGTCTGTCAACACAGTACAGAGAACCTACAGTGTACTGGACTACACACACACACACCTGTACTACTTACAGATCTTAGATTAAACTTTTCTATAAAACGCACACTCAGCAGTGAAAGAATGATTTATTATATTATACTATATATTATATATAGAGGGAGGGAGAGAACAAGAGATGATAGAGAGAGATAGAGATGGCGGGAGTAAGAAAAAAGATGGATAGAGAGAGAGAGAGAGGTCTAATAGAAGCTTCCCTCTCCATCCGCCCTGTGCAGGTCAGCAGAGGTGGATCGCTCCAGGATCCACATCCTGGTTCCGTGTTTTCCCTCCAGCCGTGCTCGGATCAGCCGCTTCCACTCAGCAGTTCCACCTCTGGCTTCAATTCCACACGGTGGACCCGAAATCCCGGGGTGGAGCCTCTGAATCCGGACTCTCCGGAAAGCAGGCGGGGCTCCATTACATACTTCTACAATGTGGTATAGGGGGCAAAATGTATGAAATGTATCAATGTATTTGGAAAATAGGTTTGCTGTAAAACCTGGAGACAAACAAACTGAATCCTTCACCCAGAGAAGAGGTGTTCGTCAGGGTTGGGTTTATTTAATGTGCATGGACTCACCTGGGGCGGGCGCTGCTGTTGGAGCCTCGGCTGCTTCCGTAGAGAGTAGCACGTTCCTGCGACAGAGGAGGCGATGACGTGTCTGCGTCAAAACACCAGCAGCATCAAGTGAATGAGCTTAATAGATCTTTTAAGATGATTCTATACCTTAAAATATTAGTTTATACCGTGTGTCCTCCGATCGCCATCTCTGTCCGGTCGGTTCTGCAGGATTGAAAAAGTGGAATAACAGGCCAGTGATGATGGTGATCAGCTGTCAGAGGAAGACTTGTCCACGTGAGGATGCGTTGTTTTTAATGCGGCCTATGTGATGGTACGGGGCGCCTTGGTCCTGTGACTGGTCCTGCTATCCAACTAGCGTGGCTCCAACACCAAAAACACGTGGACCGGATTAAAAACCATCACGGATGATACCGTTGCACTATGTGAGGCCATGGAGGGGGGTGGGGGCTCTTAATGTGACAAATACAAATCTTTTTTCGTTTTATGTTATGAGAGTACACACTCACACACCCACAAAGCTATTGTGTATTTAATATGAATGTGAGTATTATAATAAAAATGTTTAATTAAATTCAAGTACTTATTTTCTAGGGCTTAAAATCCATACTGATTTTCCATTCTATTATTCATATTTTTGCCAGTATGGCCGTGACGTCTGAATTAATTTTCATTCTAAGTGGTGTTAAAAATGTCTTAAAAATTCTTACATTTAATTAGAACCCTGCTTAAACCACACATGCTTAATGACCTGCAAAGAAAACACTTTGAATGACCACTGATTTCTGTAATTTTACATTTCTTCATTATCATGAACAGGAAAAATCGCTAAAATATTTCCTCACATTTTATGTAAAATTACATTTGAATCTGTACAAATACAATACATTTCCATTAAAGAACATAATATCCATATTATCTTAAAATATGCTTAATAACTCATTTTAAACTAAAACTTTAAATGACTGCAAATATCTGGAAATCTACAGGCATTTCATTGTTTTATGGAAAAAAGGGAAAAATCTGTAAAGAAAAATACAGAACATTTCCTGTAAAATTACTTCTTTTTTACAGTGTGCATGCAACCTGGTATCACGCCTTTTCATACTCATAGTCACGAAAATGTATCTATTGAATCGTGGACGATTGTGATCCGTCAAAACAACAAATGCCACAAAGGTGTATTATGGATACTCACCGATTTTTCTGATTTTCGCCCCAAACATCCTCAAAAATCAAAACTATCCACGTCCCGTGATGAGTGGAGGGGGGCTGAGTGAATTTCATTCAAAAATACAATTTAACTGTATATAAATGTCAGCGTTTATTTATGATATACTGTATGTATAGCCTCGTTTTTGTATTATAAACATGATAATATTGTCTGGTTATAGAGCTCCGCCCACTTGGCTCAGCATTTCAGGAAGTGAATTTAAAAAATATTTATTTCCTTGGTTTATTTCTTTATATATATTTTTTACCGTTATTAATTTGCTTGTTTTCGTTTATTAGATGTTTTTCTTTCATTTATTCATTTAGTTAGTGTGTTAAAATAAATCTCATTCTATGAGGAAAAGCCTATCTGTGTTCCTTAGAATTGAGTTTTGATGTCAATGTATCAACAATAATTCACATTCCTTCATGAGAATGATAATTAGAAGTAATTTGGTTTAATTTAATCTTTTCCAGCTTTAAGATTAAAAGGCTGGCGGTGCCCTAACAAGGATTATTCATAATTTAATAAACTACATTCGCAATGTAGATATAACACTGCTTTATAATAAGTTGGACGCCATCTATAAAAATTGGAAAATCAAGAGGTAATTACTTACAGGGGTTTTAACACTTTATAGGTCTCTCTCAGGGAGGGCATTGTATAATTCAGGAATGCCCGAACCCAGGCTTCCAAAAAATTATTACAGACAACTGCTTAATCAATAAATGGGCATTTATTGATAATCAATGATTTAAGAATCAGGCAAGGAAATGAGGTAGAATAAAAGGAATGAAGCCGTAAATCATCCAGATAAGGCAAGTAATTATGAAAAGAGTGAATGACTAAGAATTAGTAATTGGCGTAGCTGGAAGAAATGTGCGATTAGGGAAAAATAATTAATGCTATGGCTAGGGCATTCTAGAATTAAGAAAATAGCATTGTTGACATTGAACTCTGATCTCTGGCCGAACGACTCTACTCACAAATTATCGTTAAAAGAAGAAGCTAGTAAAAGGGATGCACCAATGGAATCGGGAGGTGCAGTCAGATCCAAAAGTGTAGCTTGTAGGGAAAGTCAAGAGTTCTCAAAAACAGGTTTCAAAGTGGTAAATGCTCAAAATGTGTACGCGAAGTCCTGTGAAAAAGGGGAACAAAGAAAAGTGATAGGGAAAACATGCGAGGACACGAGGGCCAAAAAGGGGTGAAGTTGAGATCCGATCCATCCGCTGTTGTGCCCTTCCAGAAGCAGCGTGGTTTCCTAACAGATACTCGTGTCTCATACGTCACAAAGAGCAGTCCTCGTGGTAAGATCTTTAAAGAAAGCTTTTATCACGACACCCAGTTCTTCCATTCCGGCAATTCAACTAAATTAAACATTGTATTATACGTGTTTCATAAACAAGTCTTACGGAATTTCAAACATATAAACACTCGTACATTTCTCAACGCAACATTCTTAATGAATTCATGGTTAAAGGTAATTCCACTCCGAGTTATCCAACTAGTTATTCATACCATTACTAAAAAGAAATGCCAGAATATGAATGGAATAAATATGACATCAGGAAAACAAGTAGAAATGTAGAAATACTCAAAACATGTAAGATGTTTGGACCCAGTGTCTTCTTGATTGTGATCGCTAAGTGTCAGCAGAGTTAAACATAAAACACATAGTCCTTTAATCTTCTATCTCAGGGATTAAATCTTACACAAGAATGAGTTTCATAATTTATCGTGGCAACATCTGCGGAGTAATATTATATCAACTACCACTTGATTGTAGTTCTATTTTACATCAAAACCTTAGATGGGCGCACAAAGCATGGCAGAGACAACGGGGTCCTGCCCTAGGCAGGTCTCTGTTGGCAATCGTTGGTTCCAGTCTTTTGTTGTGGAAATTGGCAGGAGAAAGGCCGTATGTTTGTGTGCGCGTGAGGCTGTGTGTGTGTGCTTATTTGAATGTCAAGAGACAAATGGGCAAAGGGGGACGGAGTGTCTTTGATCAATGACCAGGGTCTCTCCTGCTGGACTGTCTGTGGGGGAGAGGGCTGAAAGGGAAGATTGGGTCAGGACAGTCCATAATTAAAAGCGGCCCCCTCATGGGTTAGCTTCGGTTGAGTCAATAGGTTTATTTCACAGAACCATCATAATGGACATCTTTATTCCACCTCTCAGAAATAGTGTATAGGAGGGACTCAAAACACCTGCAAAGAGCCTTTAGTCTCTGTCTGGTTCAACACACACAACCACAATCATGGGGAAGACTGCTGACTTGACAGTTGTCCAGAAGACGGTCATTGGCACCCTCCACAAGGAGGGTAAGCCACAGAAGGTCATTGCTGAAAGGGCTGGCTGTTCGCGAGTGCTGTATCAAAGTATATTCATGGAAAGTTGACTGGAAGGGAAAGGTGTGGTCGGAAAAGGTGCACAAGCAACAGGGATGACCGCAGCCTTGAGAGGATTGTCAAACAAAGCCCATTCAAGAAAGTGGAGGAGCTTCACAAGGAGTGGACTGAGGCTGGAGTCAGTGCATCAAGAGCCACCACGCACAGACGTGTCCAGGAAATGGGCTACAAGTGTTGCACTCCTAGTGTCAAGCCACTCCTGAACCAGAGACGTCAGAAGCGTCTTACCTGGGCTGAGGAGAAAAAGAACTGGACCGTTGCTCGGTGGTCCAAAGTCCTCTTTTCAGATGAAAGTAAATTTTGCATTTCATTTGGAAATCAAGGTCCCAGAGTCTGGAGGAAGAGTGGAGAGGCACAGAATCCAAGTTGCTTTAAGTCCACTGTGAAGTTTCCACAGACAGTGATGATTTTGGTGCCATGATCATCTCACTGTGTCTTATCAAGTCCAAAGTCAACGCAGCCGTCTACCAGGAGATTTTGGAGCACTTCATGCTTCCGTCTGCTGACGAGCTTTATGGAGATGCTGATTTCCTTTTCCAGCAGAACTTGGCATCTGCCCACACTGCCAAAATTACTCGTAAATGCTTTACTGACCATGGTATTACTGAGCTTGATTGGCCAGCCAACTCGCCTGGCCTGACCCCCATAGAGAATCTATGGGGTATTGTCAAGAGGAAGATGAGATACACCAGACCCAACAATAAAGATGATCTGAAGGCCGCTATCAAAGCAACCTGGGCTTCCATAACCCCTCAGCAGTGCCACAGGCTGATGGTCTCCATGACACGCTGCATTGATGCAGTAATTCATGCAAAGGGAGCCCCAACCAAGTATTGAGCATAAAAGAACATACTTTTCAGAGGTTCGATATTTCTGTATTATAAATCCTTTTTTTATTGATCTTTTGAAATATTCTAATATTTTGAGACACTGGATTGAGTGATTGAAATATTGAACTTATTCATGATATTCAAAGCTGAGCTACACCTGTATATTCTAATATATATTAAAATTTGAAAATGTTACAATTTGACCAACTTTTGGGCTGTAGAGCGCACAGAACGGCGCATGGACAAGCTCATTCACTTGTGTGCACACAGAGGATGTATGTGGACGTATGCGCACAACATTTTTATATATATATAAAAAAAAAAAGGATTCTGCTGAAACACCGCACAAAATTATCATCATTTTCAAAAAAGTCATTCTCAGAAACACGCATTCGATACATTAAAAGAGAGTTGGATGCTGAACTTGACAGAGACAGCGTCAGACAGAGTCTTGTGATTGGTTCACTCGCTGCACGTGAAAGCGGAGCGACGGACTTAACCCTTGACATGCTTGTCCCGGAAATGTTACTGCTTCCATTCACAACACAGCATTTTCTTTTTTCCTTATGTTAATTTTCAGATTCAAACGTAAATTTATTTTTAAAATTCGAATAGCATTCGAATATCGAACCATTGTTTGACAGCCCGAGTTCACAGTGGTAAGATTTCTCTCCCGTGTGCGTGCGCTGATGTCGTTTGAGATTGGTTGATTTACTGAATCTTTTCCCACAATGTCCACAGGGGAAAGGTTTCTCTCCTGTGTGCGTACGCTGATGTTCTTTTAAATCACACCTTCTCGTAAAGCTCTTCCCACACTGATCACAGGAGTAGGGTTTCTCTCCTGTGTGCGTACGCTGATGTCGTTTGAGACCTCCTAATTGACTGTATCTCTTCGTACACTGTTCACAAGGGTAAGGTTTCTCTCCTGTGTGTGTACGCTGATGAATCTTGAGATAGGCTGAATGAATGAATCTCTTCCCACACTGTTCACAGTCTAGTTTCTTTCCTCTGTGAGTAGGATGATGTCTTCTGTGATAACCTAAGAGAGGAGAGGGAAAGAAATACAAGAGTGGATTATAAAACAAGTCAGAGAGGGCACTAAGAAGTTAGGAAGGCTGGCTACATTATGCCACTATTGATATTAAATGATTTTATAACTAGTATACCTAGCACAGCGGTGTGCTCGGCAACTGCAAAGCTTCCGCTGTTTAGCTTCCGCTAAGAAAAGTAGGTGCTCTATGCAACAATTTTACATGTATTCATCGCTTTGTATTGCCAACGGATGTGTGAACGGATTGTAATGTAACTTAAAAAATGAGACCTTCCCCGACTTTCTCGGTTGCCTATAATCCGAATAAGTTATTCAGGAAAGCACAAATAAAGCGATGGAGACATCCATCTCCATTTCTTCTACCAAAAATTGCTTGTTCATTATTATTTGGAAGAAAATGCATGATTGACATGTCTGCATACTCCGCGCCAACTGAGCAGGAACAGAGCCCCTGTCCCCGCACAGAGCGAAGGGAATGTCCATGCTCCCTCCCCATTGGGCTCAGACTCCGAGCTCCAGCATTGCCCCAAGCCGGCCTCCGAACCAGAAGGACCAGGCCTGATGCACGGAGCTCAGCAGCCGACCTGGCAGGGCACTGCCATGGAGGGCACCCGGACTTCATATGCCAATACGTCTCCACACTCGAAACATTTCATGGTCCCAGAGATAGCTTAAACCATGTAATGCCCCTCACCGTGTTGCACCCTGAACTTTATACTACAACATGAATAAACAACAGAACATAAACAACGGACCGGGGACCATTCAAGTCCTAACTTTAGTTAAAAATAGAAATAAAAAGAGAGAGACATAAATAGAGAGAGAAATAAATAAATAAATAAATAAATAAATAAATAAATAAATAAATAAATAAAGAGAGCGAGAGAAATAAATAAATAAGTAAATAGAGAGAGAGAGAGATGAAAAGCACAGTATGAGGATGTGGAAATATATTTCATAATAAACTATGCCAATAATAAATTAATTTGATGTATTAGGGTTTAGGGCATGTTGTATTTTCTAACCTAACACATGCCTGATTTAATGTGACTTCTGGTATAAACCACGTCTGCCTGTCTATCCGAATACAGATACACAGATCATTTTGTTGAACAGACAGATAAAAAAAATGTTCCAATTTTTTGCTGGTGTCACATCGTTTATAACAGAATGGTGATGGATGCTGGTTGGAGGGGCCCCTAGGAATCTTTGCCTAGGGCCCCAACAGACCCTTGAATCGCCACTGATATAACCACAACATACAGTACATAAATACATTCATAAAGGATAAAAGTTCTCTCTTCAGTGGTGTTCAGTGCTTTGATGGACAGGGGGACAAAGGAGTGCTTATAGAGGTTGAGCCTACACTGGGGGACCCTGAAACTTCTGCCTGACGGGAGGATCTGCTACTCAGAGTGGAGGACATGTGTAGTAGGACTGCAGGAACAAATTTCGAATAGAATCAACACACTAGCAGGGTTCAGGCTGAACACAGATTTAGTTTCCTGATTTTCTTACTTGTATGGAAAATTAAAAACATGAACATAATTTGAGTGGAGTTTTATATCCAGCAGTGGGCCATATGCGCCATTGTGAATATCTATAGTGCTCATCATTTTGCTTTTTTAAATTTTTATTAAATGGGGCATCAACTCCATTCGGTCACCAGGACAAGACGAAAAAAATAAAAACTTACCTGATTGATGTTCTCTGGTCTCCTTCCAATCTTCATCACTGTCTACAGTCTCCGTTTCAGAAGAGTGTGAAGAGAAGAGCTGCTCAGCACCAGCTGGTTGTAAAGCAGCGGCTGGACCTTCTGGATCTACTTCTACTTCTATTTCTACTACTTCTGCTTCCATCTGTTCAGTTGAGGTGCTGGCTACAGGTTCTGCCTCTCCGTTCTCCTTCGTTTGGCGCTGATGAAGCTGGGACCACCGAGTGCACGCTTCATCACGTTCCGTCTTGACAGCGAACTCCTCGTCTTCCTCTTTAATGTGTGGGGGCCCTGGCTCCTCCTGGCCCAGACCGGGGCTCCGCTCCGGCTGCACGGGGGGAAGCTCCTCTTTACAAACAGAGGTCTGCTGGAGATCTGGAGGGAACACTGCGATACAGACACAAGGATGAAAACAGTGAGACCAAGCGGAAGTGGAAACAAGACCACATTTAATGTGTCCGCTCTTTATACTGGAAAATTTTTATATTTCATTATTGTTGATTTTGATAAACAGATTGGATAAAGAAATTCACACGATAAATGTAATACTCATATTGGCTGAATTTCAGATCCAGATGCTGGTTTAATTTTTACCTTTGCTTGGCTGAGAACGTCCAGCTCAACGCATACACACTTGTGTATTGTAGGATGCAATGTGATGAGGTGTAAACCTGTTCGACCCGCTCTACCTCCTACCTCTACATTTTGCTCTGTTCCTTCTTTGCACACAGGCCTACAGAGGCAGAGCACAACGCCCGCGTCCATTCTGCAGCTGTATCAGTGAATTGTATATTACTCAGTAGTGTAAATCACAGCTTTAGAAATAAATGACCTCTCCCTCTCACACTCACTCACACACACACACGCACACGCACACACACACACAGCTATTAAACTGAGTAGTGGCAGCACGCGGTGTAAATATCACCCGCAGTGAGCCTGCTTCCAGACCTGCTCTGCGCAGCACGACGCGGGGGCTCAGCGCGGCGTCCAGTAGCTCGCGTTGGCCTTTGTTTTCTTCTTGCAAACGGGAAACTTTCTCCTCGTATTCCGAGATGGTTTTCTCAAACAATCCCAAAATCTCCTCCGCGGCCGCGGCCAGAGGACGGCTGATGCCCGCTCTCAGGGCTTCTAACCTCCACATCTTTACGCTGGGGACGGACGCGAGCTAAGCTAACGAGCTGACGGACTTCCGGTGCATCGCTGAAAACCTTCCCGCGGAAACAGGACGGTCCGTGTGGTTCCGCCGTCACGTTAAATCCACTGTTTGCGACTCCGTAATCATTGGTGGATTAACGTTGCGAAATCATCACAGTCTCATAATGTAAAACAGGAGCTTGTTTAGCTTTATACATATTTTTCGTGTAAGTTATATCTAACGCACGGTCTGTAGCGGCGTTATTGTTATGTAGTGCTTGCTTCCGCACGGGCGGGTTTGAGGCAACACACTGCGTCGCGGTTAGTATTGTGGCGCGCGAGAAGCCTTCTCTGATTGGAGGACAGATCTCCAAACTGAGCAATCACGTCGTTCCCGCATGACGGTCCGGAACAGGTTCGGAACATCATGATGGCGTCACTTCCGCGTCAGAGCCCGTGCGCAGCATTCTCAGTCACTCTATTTCCATTTATTTCTATAAAAATGGATAAATACATTTTTATATGTTTTGAAGGGAAAATATATTATTAATTTTGTACAGTTCATTTTATTGTTGGGAAAATCCCACATTCACAAGACGAGACACATTTCTTATGGACTGATGACACATTGTTTTGAATTTGTATTGACTTTGTTTAAAAAATATATTTTAAATTTTCTTTTCTTTTCTTGTAAACTTTGGTATGTAGCCCTGCTATAGACAGTTTTGTTTGTATATAATGTTGATGTAAAATGTAAAAAAGAAAGAAAAAGAAAAACTATATTTGTGAAGAACTGTTGTGTCGGCACGGTGGCTCACAGCAAGAAGGTCCTGGGTTCGATTCCCGCCTGGGGCACTGTTGGCACTGTGCTCCGGGGGGTTATCGCCCAATCAGGGGCCTTTCTGTGTGGAGTTTGCACGTTCTCCCCGTGTTCGCATGGGTCTCCTCCAACATAAGGACCCCGACTAAAAATGTGCAGAACACTTCCTGTCCTGTCCCTGACCACGGCATGGACCCACCACCTGGAATTGGTCCCCGGGCGCCGACAAAGTGAGGGCTGCCCACTGCTCCTGGCTGCCCCTGGAGGAAGGACGGCCAGGATGGGATAAATGCAGAGACTGTATCTCATCGTTCACCACTCCTGCATGTGTGTGGTAAAATGTGTGATCAATAAATCCTTCTTGAACTGTTTACGTTTTCAATAAAGATTAAAAAAAGATTGCAGCAACTGTCGTAAAACCGTGACGTCATCGATTCAGAGGATATGGGTGAACCCTAACCACAATGTTCAAGGAAGTGGGGCTATGGCAACCCGCTTGAGCATTTATTTACTTTTCGAACTAGTTGCAATTCTGACTGAACTAGTTATAATCTACTATCTACTAAATTGTTGATATTACAATTGCAATTCTGCATTGAAAGCTATGGAAAGCGGTTTAAAATTTTTGATATCAACAATTCGAACTGTTGACGGAGACGTCGGTCCACGGCTCCGGGAAGTGGCAAGGTCCGTGCAAGGGGCATTGTAACCTAGCTGTACATTGTATTTGTGTTTGTAACATAGACTGTTATTGAACGGCTTGAATCAAAGTTAAATCTTGAGTACAATTTCAACGATTTAAATTTTACAAAGACTTCAACGTACTGTAGTATTGCACATTTCTTAGCCATTTCCAAACAGGCTCCGACACATAGGTCTAGTTGTTTTTAGAAATTTTAATGCGGAAAAGTTAGCAACCACTAGTGACAGAAATTACATATTGTACCTTTAACCATTCAACACAATCATTCAATTCTCCTCTTGGAATGGGATCTCCAAACTTTCTTTTTGAGTAGAAAATAAAATATTTCCAATTGCTTACTTCTAAACGTTTAAAACTCTTGTTCTTTTATAGACTCTAAACCTTTTAAAACATTAAAATAATAAAAATTAAAATTAAAATTAAAAACAACCAAGAAGACTAATGAAAGCTGAGCTGAAAAGAAAAGTTATTAGCATTTGCTTGAAAACATCTACAGAGTCTGTCTCTCTAATATTCTTTGGTATCTTGTTCCATAGTTTGGGAGCATAAAAAAGGCTGCATCTCGAAACTTCTTCTCAGTGGGGTGTACTAACAAGCCGGCAGTGGAGGACCTGAGGGCTCTGGATGGCGCATAGAAGACCAGTGATTCTGTAATGTAGGCCAGTCCGAAGCCATTGAGTTTTGTATACAAGTAAGAGGACTTCAAAATCAATTCTAAAGTCCAATTCCAATACAGTGTGACTAAAATTGGAGTGAAGTGCGCTCGCCTTCTTGTTTTTGTTAAAAGTCTAGCTGCCGAATTCTGACTAAGCTGAAGTCTCAAGACTTTTTAGGAAGGCCAGCAAAAAGGGCATTGCAGTACTCCAATCGCCTTGTAATAAACGCCTGAGTTATTTCTGGGGAAGGAAGGGCCGTACTTTGGCAATGTTTCGAAAGCTGCTTTCACACATGGACTCCAGACAAAGTCTGGATAATCAGGTCCGGACATTATCCGGACTTGCCCTTCCACACATGTAGCACACAACCGGAGATTGTCCGTCTCAGATGCGTTCTCACCTACCGGAAATAATCTGTTTGGGCGGCGCCACTCGGCCGGTCAAACTGGCGCAGAAAAGCTAGGTTAAGACGCGGCGCTTCTCCTCGCCATCCTCGGCAGGAGGCAGGCGCTCTAATGATGGGACACTCTACCCTACCACTCTGCCGCCAGCACGATTTTGCAAACCGACTGTTGCGTCAGCTGTCCGGGTGACTGTCTCAGATGATCTCGCAGGTGAAGAAGCCGGATGTGGAGGTCCCGGGCTGGCGTGGTTACACGTGGTCTGCGTTTGTGAAGCCGGTTCGATGTACTGCCAAATTCTTGGAAACGACATTGGAGATGGCTTATGGTAGTGAAATAAACATTAAATTCACGGGCAACAGCTCTGGTGGCCATGCCAATTGCACGCTCCCTCAAAACTTGCGACATCTGTGGAATTGTGTTGTGTGATAAAACTGCACATTTTGGCCTTTAATTGTCCCCTTCATAAGGAACACCATGCAGTTTAATCAGCGTCTTGACATGTCACACCTGTCCAGTAGATATGATTATCAAATAATAAAATTTAAATTTAACAAAATTAAAAAAATTGGGCCAAATTTGAAAAACAAGCTCTTTGTGAGCCTAGAAAAAATCCTGGATTCTTTACTTCAACTCTTTATTTTTGTACGGTGTATTAATAATTTTCAGAGCAGAGCTTGACACTACTGAAAACCATTTTAAAAAATATAACCAAACACTGGCTCTAGAGAGGGACTTTCATATTTTTTGAGGCCACCATAGCTTCTCCTACACGAAGGGGACCACGGATGCGGAGGGGAATTCAGTTGGTTGCAATCTGCAACCTCACTGCTAGTGGCCGCTAAATTCTACACACTGCACCTTTAAAGGTCCTCATGAACGCTTTCCTTTTATAGGGTTGACTATTGAAATTCCCAGCAGTGGAAGTACAGTAATACTGACAGTTGTAATTTTGTTTTTAAAGAACGTAGCAAACACCTCACAATTTGTGACAGATGCTTGTCTTAAAATGGAGGAACTGGGTCTGGATTAAGCACTTGGCCAATGGTGGAAAACAATATTCTAGGGTTACTCCTCTCTGTAATAATCTTAGAAAATGTTAATTTTCTTGCAGCACGTACAAATAGGGATTCTTTATTCTTAAATCCAGATTTTCTCCATTTCCTTTCAGCTGCTCTACATGATCTCTTGAGCTTCCGGACCGAGCTATTTACCCATGGTGATGATTTACCACTTAACCGTATGTGGAGCCACGCTGTTCGGTGTATTAATCAGGTTGTTATTCAAAGCATCAACCATTAGATGTACCGAGTAGTTTAGATGACAAGTGTCCAGTTCCCTTACAAGCTCTGAGAACTTCAGTTCTGCTGTTGCATCTAGGAAATGTTTTTGAGCTACAGTTTCTTTCATGTTCCTGGTTACAATCAAATGAGCATCAAAGAATATACAATAGTGGTCAGAAACATTGATATTAGACACTGTAATATACATTTTTAACCATCTCATCACAACCAGGTCAAGTGTTTCCATGTTCATGTGTAGCCTCAGTGACATGTTGCGTTACGTTCCAAACTGTCCAGTAGATTGATAAATTCCATAGCCTTAGGGTCAGCCCTGTTGTTTAGATCACCATTCAATATTCTATCATATTTGGTGATAAGCGACGCCATTTCAGAGAATTCTCGGAGAGCCTTGGGGACAAAGGCCAGATATTCAATAGAAGAAAGCCCTCGACCGTGGCGCAGTTAAACCAATCTGAGTAAATGGCGGCTATTCTACCTCCTCGTCTGCCCTGCCTCACTAACTGATAGAAGACATAATTTCCAACTAAGTTTTTGTTAAAAGCATAAAATCAAGTTTGTTGTAAACAATAAGATTATTAATTTAAAATGATTTGTTTGTTAGTAGTACATCTTGTTTGGCCTGTTTCTCGTCAAAACAGAAATGGGGAAGGCAGAGGGGAGAAGGTTGGAAGGGAATAGTGAAATCCTAATCTGAAATGCAGGTTGTCGAAAGCCATGAGTTCAGCTGAACTTCTCCATTACTCTGTCCACTGATGGTAGGAGACCAAAGATAAATGGTCAACTCTTCAGTTGGGCAAGGCTGTCAAGCAATTTAACAGTTCTGACTGCTTTCTTCGGGAATCATTAGTACCCACATGAACAATGATTTGATCAATCCTTGTGTGATCAGACAATATCTGGGGGACTTAATCATCGATGTCTCAGACTATTGCACCTGGGAAATAACATTTTTAGCATCTTACCACTAATGTCTCTAATAGCAGTCTCCCACGATAAGAGCGGAAGGCTTGATCGCTTGAGCCGATGGGGATCCACGGTTTAATCCTTTGACTGAATGATTTTTTTTTTTTTTTTACATTTCTCTCGACATTTGGCCTCCCGTCATTTGTCCTCATTCTCGCTTGTACATCTGGTCAGCAATGCTCTCCGTTTCCAGTTAATTCTAATTTTGTAGCGCTTCAAACCTGTTCTGCAGTCGTATGGTTTGTCTGCTGTTGCTCCGTGTGGAATGTTGGTTGGTTGGCCTCTGTGTGCGTAAACTGATGTCGTTTGAGATTTCCTAATTGACTGAATCTCTTCCCACATTGTTCACAGGGGTAAGGTTTCTCTCCCGTATGTGTAAGCTGATGTTTCTTGAGATTACAACTGTCATTAAAGCACTTTCCACACTGTTCACAGGAGTAAGGTTTCTCTCCTGTGTGTGTAAGGTGATGTTGTTTGAGATGTCCTAAATAACGGAATCTCTTCCCACACTGTTCACAAGGGTAAGGTTTCTCTCCTGTGTGTGTACGCTGATGTCGTTTGAGATATCCTAATTGACTGAATCTCTTTCCACACTGTTCACAGGGGAAAGGTTTCTCTCCTGTGTGAGTACGCTGATGTACTTTTACTTCAGACCTTGTCGTAAAGATCTTCCCACACTGTTCACAGCCATATAGTTTCTTTCCTCTGTGAGTAGGATGACATTTTCTGTGATAACCTAAGAGAGGGAAAGAAAGACGAATGTATGATTAAAACAAGTCAGGGGCACTAAGAATTTAGGATGTTGAGTAAAGGCTGATCACTGAAAAAGAGGGATAATTTCCGGCTGGCTGCATTATGCCACTACCCGACTTATTGATTTGAAATGATTTCATAACTAGTATACCTAGCACAACGGTGCGCTTGGCAACTGCAAAGCTTCCACTGTTTAGCTTCCGAAAAATAGTCCACAACAATGCAGTTAACACTGCAACTACATAACAAACTTTTTGACAAACAAAGAATTAGGGATGTGCATGTTTAGTAGACTAGTCGATTAAACATTGCTACCCTCGCTCGTCAGCACCCGAAATATTAGTCGGTTAAATGTATTATTTTATTAATGTACACATTTAAATTACATAAGCCGGATAAAAAAAAAAAAAAAACTCTGGGGGGGAAAAAAAACACATTGGCCCACTTGGCAACTTCAGCACGTTAAACCAGAGAGATGGAAAAGATGACTTGTACAAATGGTACCGATTATACCATTTTCATCCATTGATTCAATTATTTCCACTAGGCATCTCAACTCAGCAGGCGATCCCAGCAAAGTGGCTGAGTTCAAGAACACGGTGGCAGCATCACTGGAGAGACGAATGTGTCTGACAGAGAGAGCTGGAAGTGTGGCACTGCTTGCCTCTGCTCACCATCCCTGCCACAAGTACCTCAGCTTTCTCCAGGTGGACATGGCAGTAAGAGAAAGCTGCTCAGTATCAGCCTCCCAGCGAATGATGAAGATGATATTAAGACTACGACAGGCCTATAGACGAGTACGACTCGGCTGAGAACTCCACTTGACCAAACAGCCGGAAAACCTGCTTAAATTAGTTCATTGGGTATGGCTATGGAGAGTCCGCGGATCAAGATGAGCTGGAGTGCTACTGGAGGGAAACGTGCATCCCACCTAACGAAGAGCCATATGTGTGGTGGTGCAGGAAGACGCAATGCTTTTCAAAGCGATGCCATCACCATGTCGCATTGCCATCTGTGTGCCTGCAACATCTGTTTTTTGAGCTGCCGGACTTATTGTTAATCGACTGATAATCTTGCCTTTCACTCAAACACGTTGACATGCTGAACAAAAATGTTAACTTTTATTTAGTGAGTTGTTTGTGTGAATGTTATTAACGGTTTCAAATGGCTCATAATATACTCAATATTTTTTCGGTATATAAATGGCCTTTATAATATATGATGCCAGATTTGAATTGCGGCCCATTTGAATTGACGACATATAATGTCGGGCTACCATATTGATTTGTCGGAATAATGAGACAGGCAGCACACGTTTAAATCAAGCTCTTATAGCCAATTTTTTAAATTTCACTTTAAACATTAAAACCGGGAAAATAAATCAACAAATGAAACAGTAAAATAAATTGACGGAATCGCTCTAAAATAACTGACATCTCTTCTTCAACAGTATAGGCCTACTTCTATATTTCTCTTTAACCATAAAAAATTATAAATCTAAACAAGAATGAATTAAATTAGAATTATTTTTAGATGAAATAAAAAGAGAAGGCCTGAAAATTCCATGGCACTGACTGCTTTGAAATAACTTCTCGTCTTCAACAGATATAGGCTGATTAGGCTACTGTATTTCTCTTTAAACATAATAAATAAATATGGGGGTGTGGGGGCGGTGTGATTTGAGCAGCCACGCTTGTCTTGGGTCTAGTTGATTGGACCTGGGAGCAGGGGTGGCTGTGCACTTGTCGCTCAGAGGAATTGATGAGCACAGGTTAAAATCACCTGTCCCCTCGAAGATGGAAGAGAGACTGATTGCCCCCTGCCATGAGGGAGTACAAAGACGTGCAATAGTCGTGCAGCTACTTGGCGTATCGCTCTACAAGTTCGGATATCTGGTTAGTATTTCTACTTGTGCTACAATCAGCATGGCTAGCAAATGCTAGCAGCATGAATGACCAAAACACAACGGAGTGTAACGTTATGTTTCACGTGTCGTCACTCAATTTGGCTTTGTGCACCAGTTTAAATCCCATTGTAATGATAGGCCTCGCATCGTGGTTAGTTATTCACGGTTTTTCCTGCATTGAAAAGGCTAAGCCTAAGCCTTCTAGCAGAAATCGCGCAAGAAAAACCATGTAAACAGTTAAAAATTGTGCATGCATTTATTGCTGCAATTCGGTCATTCCACCAGCAGGTGCCGTTAGACTATCGTTACGTTATATATGCAAGCGGCACGGTGGCTCAGTGGTTAACACTGTTGCCTCACAGCAAGAAGGTCCTGGGTTCGATTCCCGCCTGGGGCACTGGGTTATCGCCCGATCAGGGGCCTTTCTGTGTGGAGTTTGCACGTTCGCATGGGTCTCCTCCAGCATAAGGACCCCGACTAAAAAAAAAAACGTGCAGAACACTTCCTGTCCTGTCCCTGACCACGGCATGGACCCACCACCTGGAATTGGTCCCCTTTGGTCAGTGGGTACTCATGATGATTGTTTATAAATTTATTTACACTCACTGAGCACCTAATTAGAAAGACCTGTTTCTGTTCCTATTAATACTGTTGACCAGAGTTGTCTGACCTGTATGGTCAACAGTATTGATAACAATGCTATTACATATTTTAAGTTGCCAGAGGAATGCCACACAGCTTCACAATTTTATAAATATATCAAACAGATGATTTCTCCACGCAGCGTCATACAGTGGTGTGAAAAAGTGTTTGCCCTCTTCCTGATTTCTTATTTTTTTGCATGTTTGTCACACTTAAATGTTTCAGATCATCAAACAAATTTGAGGTCACGAACAGATGGCCAGACATTCTCCTTCAGGATTTTTTGGTAGACAGCAGAATTCATGGTTCCATTTATCACAGCAAGTCTTCCAGGTCCTGAAGCAGCAAAACAGCCCCAGACCATCACACTACCACCACCATATTTTACTGTTGATATGATGTTCTTTTTCTGAAATGCGGTGTTACTTTTACGCCAGATGTAATGGGACACACACCTTCCAAAAAGTTCAACTTTTGTCTCATCAGTCCACAGAGTATTTTCCCAAAAGTCTTGGGGATCATCAAGATGTTTTCTGGCAAAAATGAGATGAGCCTTAATGTTCTTTTTGCTCAGCAGTGGTTTTCGTCTTGGAACTCTGCCATGCAGGCCATTTTTGCCCAGTCTCTTTCTTATGGTGGAGTCATGAACACTGACCTTAACTGAGGCAAGTGAGGCCTTCAGTTCTTTGGATGTT
>OMKR01102391.1:0-14746 GCA_900302355.1 Cyttopsis rosea
CAACCCTGTTTCTCCCCGATCTGCTCTCCGTCTCGCCTTCACTGTTTTCCCAAGGAAATAATTAAAAAATTTGCAGGGCTTTTTCCAACAAAAGCCCTGCTGCTCTGCGCCGTTCCCGACAGCTTCACTGTTGCTGCTTCGGCTCCAGAGGAAATCTTACCTGATGTTTCTCCTCTGACCCCCTCAGCACAGCAGCCAGGCTCGGAGGCCGCTGCTTTTTATGTGCTTATACAGTCTCGGCATTTTGGGGGTGGTGGGGAGTTGGGATTGCCAAGGATATATATCTGGCTCTCTTAAAATATAGTCCTCCACCAAACACATACACAGTACCATGGAAAAGCCTTTTAAAAGTCCCTGTTCCTCCATTTGACCCACACCTATCCCACATCGACGGTCCAGCAGATTTATACTTGAACGTTATAGAGTTTGTCAGAATTACAGCTTAAGAACAGACCTCGCCATTTTTGGCAACTTTCGGTAACCAAGCGATTTACACCCAACATTTCTGTTTTGGGGGTGGAACCAAAGCACATCTGTAGTTTTGTGCAAAAGCGGTAAAAGAAAATGGGGGGAACAAGGTGAGTCAAGACGGTGTGTTTAGGAGAATGAGATGAAGTGAAGTGTGAGACCAGAGCGAAAGTCTGAAATATTAAGATGGCAATTGTGTCTACCTGTTGGCCATTTCTTTTCACACTGTTCCATTCTTGAATTAATATCGAGAATGAGTTGAGTACAAGTTGCGACACAGTCAAGTTCGGGATGACAAGTCCGGGAGTCAAAAATGCAGACTCCAATACTGCAATGTAAAGTGTTTTTATATTCAGTCTCCATTTCTCTGTTTCTACCTCAATCTGTTCCTCTCTTTATTTAACACACACACACCCACACACACACACACACACACACACACACACACACACACACACACACACACATCATCATCATGGCTTTCCACAAACGCCCTGTTACTTGGCACATTTAGTTTTATCCATAGGATAAAACTAGGAGTCTAGAGGATTAGCTCACCCTCGGACACGGCGGCCATGCTGCAGCTCCTCCTTATTAAAACATAAGTGATCCCTGGTGGACCCGAGATATCTGGTGCCCAGACTCACACTGCTTGCCATGGCTGCACTCCCTGTGCTTCCAGCTGGCTCCTTGTGCTCGTTGAATGCCTTTTTAACACTTTATTAGTTTTCAAATGATTGTTTGTAACTTGCAATTCCAACGTTCATACGGAGAACGGAGATGTGTGACTGGTTTGTAACTTTATAGTCCAATTATTGAGTGCGCAATCAGCAACATTGGACAATTAGCGACAATTAGTGACCACTATAGGTAGCCATAGAAATGACGCCAACATTACCAACAAAACGTGACTACTCCTCCCCCACAAAGCTTCTTAGCCCTCATAGCATAGGGGTCTTGCATCACCAGCAAATTGGTACTGAATGTACCTCCATGCTTGCGCAAAATAAAATAAAATGAAATCAGTTTGGGATATCGGGACGTAGTGCGCAGGGCGAGGGTCGAGTGCCGATTCACAGGTCTGGGGGTGTGTGGCATTTCCTCCTAAACAGAGTCCTCCTAAAGAAAGTCCAGTACCGACTGCCTGTTTTGAGAGCTTGAAATCTCAGGAGCAATCAAGGTAAAATGCTAATGATGGGCCATGTATGGTCTGTATCAGCAAAATCCCAATGTTGGCAAGACCACTTGATCCATCATTGCCTGGCGAAAATGACAATGGCCAAAAAGTATGTGTAACCAACTGGGTACATTGTGCTAACATTCGTTTGCAACCTTGGTACTTCATTAGCCCATGTGCTCACGTGACTTCATATACTGTTATACATTCATTGATTCTCCAGATCTTTGAGATGTTTGAGAGGTAGTTGACTCACAAGCCCAGACTGGGAAGTTTATTTTATGAACCTGGATTTACCCCCTCTGCCTCTGAACCTGATTACTCAGTTAGCACGGCAGATGGACCCAACCCACCTTTCCAAGATGGCCGCCAGTCCTGTCCTTTGTTTGTGTGCCTGCATGTGAGCTCTGAATTTTATTTGTTTTATACTGATTATCCAGCCAAGAAAAGTTACTTTTTACATCCATTCAAGAGGTAGACACCTGACTGTCTTTTGGCTTCTTACAACAACCCAAAAGGGAGATTATTTTACTGCTGCTGGGCTGCTGAAACCAAGTGACTACAGCTTGCATTGGACTGAACAGGCCCAATCCTATGATTTTCCATGACTTTCTCTGCCTACTGAGAAACTGACTTTTTACTTACACATAAGAGGTGCACAGTGACAATCCAAAAGTGAATTGAAGCTACTGCTGCTGGGTTGTATAAGACATGTGTGAGCTGGTTTGGGGCCTGATTCAATCACCTAGCCTGCCTGCTGGATTGCTATTTGTGCCCACACTCTGTTGGGGGAGCGACTGGAGCAGCTTCTCTTGGTATTCTACTGTGCTGTGCACCCTCGCCTAGGCCCGTGCATGTATCTGTTGGTTTATTTATTAATTAATATGTGCCTCCTTGGACTTTCTGGACTAATTCGGGTGAGAACATTCATCGTCTCACTCTTTAGGTCTTACAAACTCACCAACCAGTAATCATAGTCCATGTAATTATCATCAAGAAATTCAGCCGCCACAACAGTAAAAACTCCCAAACGCAAGTGAGCATTCTGCTGTACCTACAATCTCTGAAAGCTCTGAATGACATTCTCACTGTGCGAAAGGACTCCTCACACTTTATTGCCAGAGACACTGATTATGACACCAATGCATGTACTGGGAAACTAAGTGTGTTATCTTGCTGCTGCTGTTGTTATCTGGGAATGTGAAATCAAACCCTGGCCCTATGCAAAATATACCTACTCCAACAGACTTTAAAAGTAGATCAGGTCTTAGCCTTGTGCATTTTAATGTGAGAAGTCTCCCTAAAATAGACATGAGAGAGTCAGAAACTTGGTTAAAAGAATCAATACTTGACAATTTGATTGCAATCGATGGTTACAATGTTTATAGATCAGATCGAGCTGGTAGTGGTGGAGTTGCGATTTATGTTAAATCCAAACTTTGTACCTCCATGTCGCAGTCTATACAAAGCCAGACAGTATGAACTGCCCGCTATTAAAGGTGCAGTGTATAGAATTTAGCGGCCACTAGCAGTGAGGTTGTAGATTGCAACCAACTGAATTCCCCTCCGTGTCCATTGTATTGAAAAATGGCGGTGTCCGTGGAGGAGAATCTACGGTGGCCATGAAACTCGCAAAAAACGCAAAAGTCCCTCTCTTGAGCCAGTTTAGTTTGTCCCTTCTGGTCTACTGTAGAAACATGGTGGTGCAACACGGTGGTGTCTGTGGAAGGAGCTCCAGCCCCCATGGAGATATAAACGGCTCATTCTAAGGTAACACAACAATTCTTATTATAATGGGATTATACGGTAATTAAAACATATTTATGAGTATTATTCTATTAGTCTATTATTCTATTCCATTTCTGCCAAGTCCGTTCCACAAAATGCCATTAATTCTACACACTGCAACTTTAAAGTGAATATTTCCAAAGATACTCACTTTACTGTCATTGGCTGTTATAGACCATACAGAATACAGACCACAGACCATACAGAATTTAACTGCCGTCGGCCACAAGTGCAACTTCTTGCTTCTTATTTTGAGGTGTAATTTTGGCACACTAGTGGTGTGACGATATATTGCAACAGATTTAATCGCAATACTTAATGTATTGCAAAACTCCCAATATCATGATACTATCGTATCGTGGCCCAAGTATTGTGATAATACTGTATCGTGAGGTCTCAGGTGATTCCCACCCCTAGTTTCCATGACTCCAAATTCATTGTCATGGGCAATTTTAATTGGAATTGGCTTTCCTCTGCCTCCAATTGCCTTAAGGAATTGTGCGATTCCTTAAATCTCATGCAAGTTATTAATGCTCCTACTACGCCCAACCCAAAAGATCTAAGCCACTCTACATTACTAGATCTCATTCTCACAAATGCGCCCCACAAGTATACCTTGAATGCAGTATTCTGTAATGAGTCTCAAAATTACCGAAGTTCAAACCTTATGTTTTTTTAAATATATTTTAAATGGTTTCTGCATGATCTGTACAATAGTGACATTGGCAGAGTCGATTAAATCCATGATGTTGAGTGTGCATGGGAATATTTTCATAACTCTTTCATGTTGATTTGCAATAAGCATTCCCCTATAAAGAAATTCAGCATTTTTGGGATGGACAACCCTTGGTTCACAGAGGAAATATCTCACCTGATCAGTGAAAGGAATGCCTTCTGGGCCAAGGCTAGATCCACTCACTCCCATGCTGACATGCATCTTTATGCAGATGATACAATAGTCTACTCAGTTGCCTCTTCTCTGAGTCAGGCTGTTGATGAGCTCCAGACTGCCTTTCAACAGCTGTAGGCCTCATTGTTTGGTCTAAAGTTGGTTCTTAATTCTAAGAATACCAAATTTATGATCTTTTCCAGAGCTCGCTCCTAGATCTCAGATAATGTTGGCATTCATACGCTAGGAGGGGTCTCAATTCTAAGAGTATCATCCTTCAAGTACTTGGGTATTTGGGTGGATGACAGGCTCTCTTTTAGAGTGTATATTGAGAACCCAGTGAAGAAACTGAAGGTTAGGCTGGGTTTTTATTATTGAAATAGGGCCTGCCTTAATTTAGCAGTTAGGAAAACACTTGTACAGGCTACGCTCTTATGTGTTCTACACTATGGGGACATAATTTACCTACATGCTGCCTCATCTACACTTTGCTGCCTAAACGCTGTGTATCACAGTTCTCTACGTTTTATATCCAACTCATTGTCACATACACATCACTGTGTACTTTATGATCTGGTCTCCTGGTCTTCATTAAGCCTAAGGAGACAGCAGCATTGGTATATATTTATTTACAAAGCCATATTGGGTATACTCCCTTCATATCTGTGTAATCTCACCAACAGCTACTATGATTCTTGCTGCTCTAGACAGCTGCTCTACCAGGTACCCAGGATTTGCTCAGAACTTGGTAGAGCAGCTTTCTTCCATTTTGCACCCTGGTCATGGAATTAACCTTCAGAACATACTACAGCTTCTCTCATTACAGTCTCCCTGGGAGAGTTCAAGGCTCTGATAAATCATGACATTGACATGCTCTATTTTATAGCCTTTGTAACCTTGTAATGGTGTGCTATCTTGGCCAGGTCTCCCTCGAAAAATAGATTTTAATCTCACGGGACTTCCTGGTTAAATAAAGGTTAAAAAAAAAAAAAGAATAATAAACCCCCTCCACTGTACAGACGGAGAGAGGGGAAAGGGAAGTTAAAGCATAGAGCCATTTTCTGACTCGCACCTCCCTCTGCCATAAAACTCCAATGCAAATCTTTACAACATAGCCACCCTTTTATTTTGTATTTTACTTTAATTTCACTTAACCAATAAATCAAGGCCAACCTGTTTTGGATATCATAGATAAGACAGGGGGGTGTTAAAGGCAGTGGATTTTTTTTCTGTGTTGTAAAGGATTATAGGCCTCAGGGAGGAGGGTTAAATGGGTGCTTGACCTAGCTTGTGATTGTGGCATCTGATTCATAAAGAAATGGATGTACGTGCCCTCTCATTTTCAAAACGTAGCCCCGACCCAACGTACACCTCCCCACGTCTTTACTCTTTTTCTGTAGCAGCTTGTCCATGTCATATCGAGGCCATTCTGGGGACATCAGTCATCGAGCAGTTTGTTGTTTCGCCCAATAAAATTAAATTGACTTTTCACTGTCCAATTTTCTGACTTGGATATTAGAATTTGAAAAGCTGCTATTGCTATAGTATTTGATATCAACATTTGTGTTTCATGCCACTATGGTTGGCAACATTTGATCATAAATGAATGAAGTAATTAAGAAGGAAATATTTATAAGTTTAATATGTGGTCAGGTGATCATTCTTCAAAACAAGGAAAATTATCTTGTAAAGTTATCTTGACAAAACATTGTATTCTTAAAATAATAATAAAAAAACGTTATGCTGTTGTTTTTCAAAGGTTTGTCATTTCACTTACAGAAATTGCTAGACTAAATTTCTAGACCTTCAATATTATTTAATTTTGACATGTGGGACAGTGAATGTAGGGTGCCATGCCATTGTTCTGATGGCCCATTATTCCGAAACCCCAATAGTCCGGAAAAAAAAAACAGCAATATAACACACTGATGGAAACATTGATAAAATCTAGCCTATTGGAGAATGACATTTTGATAGTATTGGCAGTAATGGTACCATTCAGTAACCATTTTTATCCAAGGCTAATGCACAAAAATGCACAACATGGCGTAAGCATCATAAGTTTTTCAGACTATTGGGGTTTTGGAATAATGGGCCATTGGAACAGTGGGCAGTCCCCGAATGTTGGAACAGTTTCCTTAAAGGATTGGTTCGCTAATTTTCAATCCAGGCCTTATCAGACTTTAGATGTTATGCGGGAAAAATAAATGGTCACAAACTGCATTTTAGCAGGTTTTTCATCATTTTCAAATATTATCTCTTTTGGCTCCATCTGCAATTAAGACTAAAAGCAGGATGTTGCACCGCTTTCTACTGGCAACTTTCTTGTGATGCAAGACTTGCCAATGATCCGTTTGTAGTGAACAAATCTTTAGACACAGATATTCACAGGTATTTGAGTTCAAATTGGGAAACGGAATTGAAAATAGTCTTATATAAAATGTGATATTACTGTTATTTTAAACATGACAAGTATAACAATATTGTGAGTTTCCCATTTTCAAAAAGGAGATTTAACATTTTTGAAGGCCTCATTGTACCACATTTAAGCACAGTGAGGATCTTTTTTTTTGTTTCAAGTTTGCGGGTAATATACTCGGCCCGTGACGTCACAGGTGTGAGTCGCAGTAGCAGGGTGCTAGTCAACTACTTAGGATGGTGAAGTACTGTGTTTGTGCAGGTTGCACAAACTCTAGCTTTAACAATAAAAACAATATATATAATACGTCCCTGGTGATGCTCTGCCAGGCCTCTACTGCAACTGTCTTCAGTTCCTGCTTGTTCTTCGGGCATTTTCCCTTCAGTTTTGTCTTCAGCAAGTGAAATGCATGCTCAATTGGATTCATGTCAGGTGACTGACTTGGCCATTGTAGAACATTCCACTTCTTTGCCTTAACAAACTCTTTGGTTGCTTTCGCAGTATGCTTCGGGTCACTGTCCATCTGCACTGTGAAGCGCCGTCCAAAGAGTTCTGAAGCATTTAGCTGAATATGAGCAGATAATATTGCCCAAAATACTTCTGAATTCATCCTGCTGCTTTTGTCAGCAGTCACATCATCAATAAATACAAGGGAACCAGTTCTATTGGCAGCCATACATGCCCATGCCATAACACTACCAACACCATGCTTCACTGATGAGGTGGTATGCTTTGAATCATGAGCAGTTCCTTCCCTTCTCCATATTCTTCTCTTCCCATCATTCTGGTACAAGTTGATCTTTGTCTCATCTGTCCATAGGATGTTGTTCCAGTACTGTACAGGCTCTTTTAGATGTATATTTGGCCAACTCTTCTTGTTTTTGAGGCTCCCCAATGGTTTACATCTTGTGGTGAACCCTCTGTATTCACTCTGGTGAAGTATTCTCTTGATTGTTGACTTTGACACAGATACGCCTACCTCCTGGAGAGTGTTCTTGATCTGGCCAACTGTTGTGAAGGGGTTTTTCTTCACCAGGGAAATAATTCTTCTGTCATCCACCACAGTTGTTTTCCGTGGTCTTTTGGTGTTGCTGAGCTCACCAGTGCATTCTTTCTTTTTAAGAATGTACCAAATTGTTGATTTTGCCACACCTAATGTTTTTGCTGTCTCTTTGATGGCTTTGTACTGATTTTTCAGCTTAATGATGGCTTGCTTCAGTGATAGTGACAGCTCTTTGGACTTCATATTGAGAGTTGACAGCAACAGATTCCAAATGCAAATACCACACTTGAAATGAACCCTTTTATCTGCTCCTTGTAAAGGAAATATAAATGAAATAATGAGGGAATTATACACACCTGGCCTTGGAACAGCTGAGCAGCCAATTGTCCAATTACCTTTGGTCCCTTAATAAGGGGGGGCACATAGAAAATTTGTTGTAATTCCTACACCGTTCACCTGATTTGTATGTAAATACCCATAAATAAAAGCTGAAAGTCTGCACTTAAAGCACATCTTGATTGTTTAATTTCAAGTCCATTGTGGTGGTGTACAGAGCCAAATATTTATGGGCCTGACTGTATAATCAAACTTTCTAGTCCTAGTCAAGATTCTTGCCACAGCGTTTTGCACTAACTGGAGGCTTTAAATACTAGACATCAGAAGGCCAGAGAGCAACACATTACAATAAGCGGGATGTTACAAATGCATGCACAGCTCTCTGCATCACTCATGGATAGAATAGGCCTTATCTTAGCAATATTGCGAAGAATATAAAATGCAATTCTGGTAATGTTCCTAATATGCAGTTGAAAACAGAGTGGGGTCAAATATGACTCCTAAATTCTTTGCTAAGTTACTTTGGGTAATAGTGTAATAGAGTGGTATCCTTAAACGTGTGCTTGTGTCTGGCAGGACCAACAACTAGCATCTCAGTTTTCTCGGAGTTGAGAAGCAAGAAGTTACAAGACATCCAATGTTTAATTTCAGCAAGACACACCTCAAGAGCATGACAATTGCGCGGGTTAGTAAGTTTAAGGCCTGGGTATTACAATAACAAACCTATCGTTTAAGACAGATCAAAATTAAACTGCCATTTGACCTTTGGAAAAAGCACACAAGAGAGAAGAACACAGATTAAACTCAGGGGAGGTGGATTTCAAAATAATGGTTGTAATCAACAATTTCACAGTAAAAGCCAAGGCAAGCACAGACGAGTGTGTGAAACATAAAACAGGCATCCTGAAAGCCTGTCTGTCTTCAATTTTGAGACAGTAAATGTGTTCCTGTTAAAACATAATTTTGCTTCTGGTTGATATAGCCAACGATTCACTTTGGATTTAAGAAGGGAGAATAATGATTATTGTATTCTTATGATTCTTAAGTCTTTGATGCATTCTGCCTTATACATGTGCGTGTATTTTCATATAGGAATAGATGTTAATCCCTGATACCCAGCGTTCACATTGGTTATGATAAAAAAAAATCAAAAACAAATATCTGAATATGCCATTGTGACAAGTCTCTTGTAGAGTAGAGAGATGGACCAAGAGGCAGGTAGAATGAAAACCAGAATTTGCTTAATATAAAACCTGTCTTTTCAGACAAACGTAAAGTTCTCCACATTGATATGTGAACATGCGTTGCAAAGTCACCCAGCTCTGGAATGGGAGCCCAGCCTCGCTGTCAGGAGAGAGGGAGAGATCAAATACACAGCAGCTTTAAAGACTCATTAATTACTCGCTAATTACCTCACCTTTACTTCTCTGACAGCTGCACCCACCTGCAGATTGCGCCAAAACAACATCCCACTACCACACCAATAATACGTGTCAGATGTATTATTTTCTGTGAGTAAAAGTTGATAACCTGGTAAAAACATGGCATACATGTTTGTACCAATACCACTTGTACCAAACAAGTATCCTCTTAGCTAATTCATTGGTATTGTTTTTTATGCTATTATATTCTATTCCCTACTCTACTTTTATGTATTTCGGATCAATACAACCACTATTTAGCCTACCTACATTTTCCCAAGCCTCTTTCTTTTTTCTTGACCCGCTTTCTGTCCCTCCTGCTATCGGAGTTTGTAAAAACATTGGTAGAGCACGTGGGAAGGGTGAGGTTTTTTTCCCGTTGATACCAATCTGATAGCATGCTGACATAATGTTATTTACAATGGCAAGGGTCCCCTTGTTGCACTGCGTAATTTGTAATATTCTGAACTGGTGCGGAGCGCAGTCTGAGTGGAGTACTGGGCTCCGACAGAACCGTGGCGAGAGCGCACGGCTGGGTGGCAACTGACCCGAAGCACGTCATAATGCAGACATAATTACACAACAGGTTAGCTTTACAGCTGAGCAATCTTATTGGTCCATAATTCCCATAAATCCTGGCCAGACATATCCACCCATCCATCCATGCATCATTTTTTCTTCACGTCACGGGGTTGGCGAGACATATTTCACCAAAGAAAGAACAAAACAACCCAAAATGTAACATGCCAGCTTCAGTTAAGTGGTAATGAGGCACAAAAAATCATGTTTGTCCTCTCTTATGATTATTTTTTGAGTTGCAGTTACGTTTTCTTTTTGCATTTAAATTGAATTGGTGCAAAAACAATTTGCTTATATGGCCCACAGGCCATATAAGCTATTTTTCAACCCAGGCATTATTATAACGTTGGTTCCCATAATTTATAACCGTTCATAGTACAACTCACTGACCCCTTTACTATTGAGAAACGTACAACTCTGCTGCAGCTTCTCGTTTTGCTTAAATGTAGTCCAAAGAGGCAAATGTTTAAGCCTTAAAAAACATGTTAAATCGCCTTTTTGGAAAATGGGAAACTTGCATTATAGTCACAGGTGAAAATGAGATTTAAAGGTTTTTTTAAAAGGCTTAAACACGTGCCCCATTGGACTGTATTTAAGCACAGCGAGAAGCTGACAGATTTAAGAAACATACTACTCTGCTGCAATGCTTACTGTGTGTGTGTGTGTGTGTGTGTGTGTGTGTGTGTGTGTGTGTGTGTGTTAAAAACAAAAACAAAAAATTTAAGATTGTCACTAACGTGGTTCAAGAATACATTTTGGTCAGCATACAATTTGGATGAACATAGGCCTATACTGCCTAAAGTCCCCTCCATGGAGACAGAGACTCTAAATCACCTCTAGGTCTTAACAGTGAGTGTATGTATGTGACCCAGATGGACTGGCTATTCAGAGTGTGTAGGACACGAGCGCAGGCTACGAGGAAACAAACTCGGATCAGAACACGGTGGAAGGGGTTCACCACGATTCTTTATAACCCTCTTCTCTCGTTCTGGCACTTCCCCATCAGCCCAAGAGGTGCCGCGTAGGAAACGTGGGCAGCACGTGGAGTCAATGAACGTCATGTGAACTGCACCAGCAAGTCCCAGTCTGCCCCGGGCCGCTTATGTAAACCCTTAACAAGGCCCATTTGGACAAACAAAAACTGGGTAAACACACCAAAGCCATTTTCTATTTATGTGCAATTATCCAAATTTCTTTATGAAAAATCAAGCCAGCGGGAGAAAAAATTTTTTTAAATGCCTTTGTTGTTGACTCAGTATCATCCATAGATTACTAAATTTTGCCCCATTGGACTGCATCTAAGCACAGTGAGAAGCTGCAGCAGAGTGGTAAGTTTCTCTATACGTTCAGTAAGGTTGTGCTATGAATAGTTATAGATGATGGGAACCAACAGGGTTGAAAAATGAATTCGTGAAAGTAACCAGGAACCATAAAGTTTTCCACAAATTAGATATTCTTTGGCCCTCAGGAGTTGCCATTGTCTAGTAACTGACGGAACTATCTGGCAGGAAAATGAGGGGAAAAATAAAAAAGCTTGTTCATCTGATCAGTAAATTTGGATAAGTGTGGTTCAGTTTCAACGGGGGACCTACCTCTCTATCTAAACCATAATGAAGGAGGTTTTCTGCACTGAGGCAGAATATCTAGATGATAATTATAGGAAGGACTTGATAATGGCAATGTACGATTGAGCTCTCTCCCTCTCTTTGAAACAGGTATCAGGAGGGAGGGTCAGGTACAGGGACAGGTCACAGCACAGGGGTGTTGGGACGCAGTCAGTGCCAGGTGGCTCTTCATTTTCTCTTCAGATAAGCCAGCACAGCAGCCAAGGGGAAGGACAAGGAGGGTGGCAGGAAACTCCCCAATTGCTTTTTCCCTCTCTTTCTCTCTCTCTCTGTCTATTACTCTTGTTGCATAACCTCCCTCTCTGGTTCACCCTCTCTTTTATGCTCTGTCTAAGTCATTCTATTAACCTAATGTTTAATATCTTGCTTTTGTTCCTTTGTCTCTCTTTGGATTCTCCACAGTGTTTAAGGTTTGGCTAATGGAAGATATTTCTGGAAATGCCCCCCCTTTTTGACACACTGACAACTTCTATAGGTAATTATTGGATTACAGTGTGGCCCTCAACCTGTAATTACAAGATGAATCAGCCACAGTGTTTTGTGTCATTGTATCTTCCCAATCGACATGTGTTCTGACAAGAGAGCTGGTTCATCGCCGAGTTTGTGCCTGTCAAGAGTTTGTGCCTCTTTAATCTGGAATTCCATTGTACAAATCAGCCATATGCCCAGTTTTGCAGATATGACGATGGTGCCGGGATGAAAAACACTTTACATTCGGCTGGCGAGCCTAGCGCACAATGCATTGTCAGGGCAATGGTAATGGCACAATAATACATTCATACAGTGAAAGGAATTGCCATGTAGAATGTAGGACATAGTATGCCATTCATGGGTTCAGGGCAAGCCCTACAGCGTTGGTGCCAACATCTTTAGTGTTGCATATTTATCCAATATAAAAACACTCAAGAATTCTGTCTCTGTATATACAGAATCTGGCTTGACTATGGGAATTACAAGGCTCCACTTACTTGAGTGCATGTCATGATTAGCATTTAACATTTAGATAATTGCTTGTTGCACACTTGACAATAAGAATACAGTATGCTTGTTAAGTTGTTTGACAATCAGTGTTCTCTACTCAACAAAATGTTCAACAACATTTGTTCCTGATTCCTCATTTCCCATCAAATTATGTCATGCGGATGGGTGGCCGAAGGAAGGAATTGTTTAACTTCCAGTGTGAAATGTTTTCTGTTTTGATGTGTTGAGAGGTTAGCTGTGACGCTTTTAATCTTGAGTCTTAAATAATCCACACAATTTTACTTCATGTTTGCAGAATACAAAACGGAATGAAAAGTAAAAATGTTCATGGGTTACAAGAACATATATTTTTGCACAAAGTGCACAGGATCTTAGATGGTTAGGTGGTGCACTTCCTGTACAAGATCAGTCAAAAGAATTGATTATATCTCAATCAAACAGGTTAAAGGTGCAGTGTGTAGAATTTAGCAGCCACTCGCAGTGAGATTGCAGATTGCAACCAACTGAATTCCCATTGTCCCCCGTGTCCATTGCAGTGAAAAATGGCGGCATCCGTGTAGGAGATTCTACCGTGGCTATGAAACTCGCGAAAAAGTCTTTCTCTAGATCTACTGTAGAAACATGGCGGTGCAACATGGCGGCGTCCAGAAGACAGATGCACATGCACTGACGGAGCTTTGAAATACCTTTTAAGCTTTCTGCAGTAATACAGTTAAAGTTACGTGAATAAACATTTATATGAACATTTTATTTAAACTCGGAGACGTCAAAAGTCTGACAGTCCACACACTCACACATCTGTGATTGTATAGCTGTTAGAACGCTGTGCTGCAGCAACACTGAATCTGGGTCACAGCGAACGGCTGATTTTCTGATACGTTCAATGTAGACAGAATTATTTGAACATTTGATTTTTGTGAGGGGGGCACACAAAATCACCACAGAGGGTGCATCCACACAGGCAATTTCATATGAGAACATGAACAGTGCGTGGACACTCTGCTCACAATCGCAATCGCGACGTCTGCCTGTGTGATTATATAACTGTAGAAGTGCGATTTCATTAAATAAAAAATATGTGCGTGCGTGAACGTGTTCAGAGCCGGGAAAGCCGCGGTTCGGAGCCACGAAGCTGGAAAGTAACATACCTTTCCAGCTTCGCGGCTGGTGTTGTGCTAGCCAATTAGCTTTGCCTAGCTCATAACTGGCAACAAACATTTTACTAAGAGACCAACTCTGCAGTAGAGAACTGGCACTTTATTTCGGTACAGCAGCAAACATAACGCACGGCCTCTCGGTCATGTTCTAACTCTTTTACTGCTAAATATGGAAACTTTACTCTTGGCGTCCTTTGCGAATGTGATTCTAGCTTTCAACTACGATAAATACATATATAACAATAATAATTTATAATTAAAGCTGCAAGCAGCGATGAACGGGCCCTCGCACCTCCGTGCCTGTAAATGACGATTTCGGTAACGGTCAATGCAAAATGGCGGACTTCCTGTTGGACTGAAGGTAAGTGTCCAAGAGACTTTTTTGTCCGTCTTCACCTGATACATGTGTGTAGCAAATGTCGTTCATCTACGTCAAAGTTAAAGGAGGGGGCATTGACTTTGAAAGTTGTTTCCTGTTACCAGTAGGGGGCGCAATGACTGAGTCAATATGGTTGTGCAGATGTGTTCAGAGTGGGTCACTGATGAAGCAAGAGAAATTTGGTGCAGATTGGACAAAGTATGCTGGAGTTATAACTTCCTGTTTGATGGTGAAGCACCGAAATTGGCGGCGTCATCACGGCAACCAGGAATAACGTAGGGAAAAGCTTTTGATAACTTTTCATCTCCAATGTCTGAAGATGATTGTGTGCGAATTAAAAGTGGGTGCGCTAAGATCCCTAGGACTAGTTCGTTCAAATACGAAGTGTGGAAATGGCGAGAAATCGGTCATGTGATTCAAGATGGCCGACTTCCTGTTGGTGGTAGGGTATTGGTCCAAGAGACTTTTTGGTGCGTCTTGACATGTTGTACATGTGTAGCGAATTTGGTTTGTCTATGTCAACA
>OMKR01102393.1:0-16248 GCA_900302355.1 Cyttopsis rosea
CGACACCGTCCCGATTTAGGAAGACTCAACTATTGATGGATGGAGTTATGACCTTGATAAAAGTAGCCCATATTTCCTCAAATTAATCAACTTTGTTTTTGGATATTGCCAATAGTCTTTCTATTGAGATGTATTCTATTAATAGATGTAGCCATTGGGATGTGGTGAGATTATTTCTGTTTATCTAATTGAGTAATATTATTTTCTTGGCAATTGTTAAGGCGATCTAAATGGGTTGCCGGTGTTTGGGGGGTGGGTCAACTGAGGAGAGGGCACCAAGTAAACATATGGATGGGAAAACTGGAATGCTGTGACCCAAAAGGGAGGATAACTTCTGGTTGATATTGGTCCAGAATGTTTGGATAGTTGGGCAGAGCCAGATGGCATGAAAGTAGATATCTCTGGTATTGAGGGAACAATGAGAGCAAGTGTCTTTGTCCAGGAATCCCATTTTGAAAATTTTGTGTTGGGTGATATGTGCTCTGTGCAAAATCTTATACTGGATGAGTTGCATTTAGGAATTGCAGGTCATGGGGAACGTGTTGCTGTAAATAAGCTTCCAAAAGTTGATATCGGTGGAAACAGCAAGGTCTCTTTCCCATTCTATGGTTGGTAAAGACAAAGTGTCATCTGTTTTTGAGAGTTTTTAAGAGTTGGTATATTCTGGAAAAGGGATTTTTTAAATTGCCTATGTAAGTAAGATGTTCAATCATCGGAGGTGGTTGGAGGGTGTTATTCGTTAATTAATTTTTACTTTTAGAGAGCTGCAGTTGAAGGTATTGCAGGAAATCATGACCACCTATAGGTTAGGGTTGGGAAAGATAGAAGTGAATTGTCTTCAATAATGTTTTCCAGATTAGTAATTCCTTGTCGTTTCCAAGACCTGAAGAATATTTGTTTGTTTTTAACCAGAAAATCTGGGTTGTGCCAAATTATACAATACAATTGTAGAATAAATGGGTTTTTAAAGCAATTATGTTTCTTTATAGATTCAGTAAGGAATGGGAGATCAGATATTGATAATTCCTGACATTTTGATTGTTCAATATCTCGCCATCCATGGTCAAATTGTTGCTCTGCTTGTAACCATTTGATTATAAATTGAAGATGGTTTGCCAAATGGTAGTATCTGAAATTTGGGGCTGCTAGGCCTCCACAGTCTTTGTTTTTCTGTAGTGTTGCTAATTTAATTCTAGGTTTCTTATGTTTCCAATAGAATTGATTGATTAGTCTAGAGTATTAAACCAGTTTAGTGTTGGTTGGACTTGGTTTTTACTGCTGCTATCCTGCCAATTAGTGAGATGGGTAGGTCTTCGATGGATTTGAGCAATGGAGTAAAGTTTAGTGTAAACAAATCTGACAGATTGGTGGAGATATCAATACCCATGTATCTAATATTGCCTGTTTAGATGGTTAAGGGAAGTTTCTGGGTTACAGCATTCCAGTCTTCCCCACTGAGTGGTAGGACCGTGGTTTTAGACCAGTTTATTGAATAGTCTGACATGGCTGAAAATTTAGATATAAGATTGAACACTTCGGGGAGGGAAGATATTGGGTTCCGTAAATATAACAAAATGTCGTCTGCATATAAACAAATTTTGCGAACAGCTTCCTGTTTGTCTACCAATGATATTATTGTTTTGACAGATGGCCGCAGCGAGGGGTTCAATAAAGATGGCGAATAGTAAAGGGGAGAGTGGACATCCTTGTCTTGTATCACGTTGTAGATTGAAAGACTGAAGTGTAACCATTGGTGATGACAGAAGCAGATGGTGAGCTATACAGTATGTTGATCCACTGAATGAGTGACTCTCCAAAGCCAAATTTGTTGAGGGTGGAGAAGAGATATATCCAATTAACTCTGTCAAATGCTTTTTCGGCACCTAAAGAAGCAATAATGGTATTTAAGCTGTTCCTTTGAGATATGCTGATCAGACTGAATAAACGGCGCACATTCCTGTGTCTGTCCTTGATGAAGCCTGTTTGGTTTGGGTGAATTATGTATGAAAGGGTTAGGGTTAATTAGGCTTATGATGGGTCTATAACTGGAGGTGAGGGCTGGGTCCTTATTGGGTTTGAGCAAAACCGAAATGAGAGCTGTATTCATGTGTGGAGGCATGGTGGCAGTTGACTTAATCTCCATAACTATTCTGATGAATAGTGGCGATATGAGTGGTCAGAAGTGTTTCCAGGTGATTTATTGTTGGGCATAGAAAAGAGGGCTTTCATAAGTTCTTCTACAGTTAGGGGTTGATCTAATGTGGCAGCCTGCTCTGTGGATAGTTTTGGGAGGTCAATGTCATCTAGGAATGAGTTAATGTTTGATATAGTTGATTCATTTTCTGAGTGATATAGCTGATTTTAAAGTCTCTGAATTTTGAATTTTCATTTTATTGATGTCTTGCGGGTTGTTGGTGTGTAATAATACCCTGTGGATCTTTGATGGCTGTGATAAGTGTTTTTTCTCTATCGCGTTTCAATTGATTAGCAGGAACTTTACCTGATTTGTCATTGACTTCAAAATAATTCACTTTTGTTCGTTGCATGAGGAATTGTGTCTTTTGATGGATGATATTATCAAGTTGGGATTTTATTGTCTGGATGCTCAGTGGGTGAGTGGACTTGTTGGGCCTGCAAGTCTTTTAGTTGTTCTAGATTATTTTGGCATTCTTGTCCTTTCTTTTTCTTGTGAGTGGAGAATGAAATAATACTACCTTTCAGAACTGCCTCTGCCGTTTCCCAGATTAAAGGAGGTGGTATTTCCGGAGAGTCATTCAGTTCAATGAAGGATTCCATACTCTGGAAATGGTTTAAACCCAGAGGGTTCGGGTTGGTTTCATTAATGAGGGTGAAACTAATTGGCCCGTGATCAGAGATTATGATGGGGTGGATTTCTATAATATGTGTATTCTCTATTATGTGGATTATTTGCTCGCCAACAATGAACACTAGGACTTATAATTATCTCTGGTTTGTGAACGGTCTAAACTAGGAGTGAGTACTGTGTTGAAGTCCCCTCCCAGTATAATAATTGAATCGGAATATGTTGTGAAAGAAATTTGGGTCGTCCTCATTGGGGGCATAAATATTTGCTATACTTAATTTGATGTTTTCCATAATTCTGTTAATCATTATGTACCACCCTTCTGTGTCTGCAATTGTAGTTGACTGACATACTGACATATAGACAAAGATAAACATTGTCAGACATACATATAGTGAGAGAGTGATGAGAGAGGTAAGGAGGGAGGGATTAGGAAGGTGAGAGGATGAGAGAGTGAGCAACATTTACAATCCTGAGATAGATAGAATGCTAATTTCTATATCTCGGATATCATACTTTTCAGAATAACCAGGGTGTGGTGGAGTCTCGGAACAACAGACTATATCTATATATAATTTATCAACAACCAGCGACCATTTATCCTTCTGCCGATTCTCCTTCAGGATGGGGTACAGGACCTTCCGTTGGTCGTTGATCTCCCGGGAGAATTGGTCGTTCATGCCCAGTATGGTTCCCTTCAGTTCCCGTCCTTTGCTTTTAACCAGCTCCTTGGAGCATGCTGTGATCTCGCGAGAACATGTAAGTGATCAAACATGTACAGATCGAACATGGCGGCGAACATGTACAGATCGAACATGGCGGCGCCCAGCTGCGTGATGTAATGCGGACAATCCGCTCTAACTCAGACAAATTACAAAGCAACATCCACTCAAAAATACCTTGTTCGCCACCATACCATGCAAATCAAAGTTGGATGACCTCAAGGATTACATTGATCGGTATTATAACCAGTACGTGAGTTTATTACGGAGTATGACCGTAATAACCCGGTGAAGAGGAAGAAGGCAGATTCAGCCACAGACACCAACGATCTACTTACCACCATTGTAGAGGTTAGTGTTTTGGATGAGATAAATGAGGAGCTTGATATGCTGGATATGCTTGGTACGTTTAACCAAGACTTTACCAAACTGAAAGCCAGCTTTGAATTCCTGCACCTCGCAGTCGGCGAGCGAACAACACAGATCTAAACACCTCTGTGAAGCACCTCACAACAGAGATAGAGGTAAAAAAAATAAAATAAAATAATGAAAGAGACTCCTGGATATCCAATCCAGAAGTATGCAGGACAACCTCATCTTTTCTGGGATCCCTGAGAGCACCACCGAGACCCTAAAGAACATCGTGCAAGATTTCCTCCATGCCGCCCTGAAACTCCTGACGGACACTGTGAAGTTTTAGCATCTTGAACGAAGTCCACTTACATGTGGCTGTAGCTGATCGTGATGTAGCTGTTTGTGATGTTAGCCGCATCGAAACAGAGAGTCTGGGAAGGAAGAGATGACACAGAGAGAGCATAGGGTTTTTTCCTTTTTAAACAGTGCCCAATCCCCAGATGAATCCCCATCATCTCCACTCATCCCTTTTCTCATCCCTGAATCTGTACCTTGTTGCACAACGCTGTAATTAGTAAATTTGTTCAGCATTTGTTTTGAAACTGTTATAAAAATTATTCTTTTTGATCTTGATTCATTGTTATTAATATGATTTCTCTTTAGAGTTTGATCTGAGCGATGGCCTTGCAACCAAACCCCCCTTCAAGGTACCACACAAGACCACCAAGGCCCCCGTTAAGCCCAAACCCAAACCAGGTGAGAGAAGTGGAGATGGCCTGGTGATGGATTTATGGGCTGTCTAGGCCAGAACCTTTGTCCATGTACATTGTGTCCGATTCAGTTCCTGCAATCACAATTCCTGCGTTGTTACAATACACATGCACACACACATTGATTATAAGCTTCCAGTATAATGAATGAGGCTTCCCTCAAATACCAGCCATTATCATACTGTTTTGGAGCATGAACAGAGAGCTGACAGAGTGAGTCACATCATCAGAGGTATTTTAATGATCATTTTATATGTGGAGCAGAAATAAATTGTTGATATATGGTTTGTATATAAATTAGAGAAGACTATTATTGAAAATATTAAAGGGCAACTTCCAGATTCGCATACTCAGTGACTTAATGTCTGGGGAAATTATGTAGCAATTGATTAAAAAATATATTTTCATTTCTTTTAACTTAGAATTACAACCGAACTAATTTTTGTAATGCAATTACATTACATAATGTAATGTAAAGCCCACCTAAAGATCTGACATTGCCTGCAAACTTGAACAGGAGACGGGACAGAGCTAGAGCTACAGTGAATGGCAATTTGGCAAGTAGAAGACATGCAGAAAGACACTCAGTGTGTTTTTATTTTGCACTGAACAAACATATAAACGCAACACTTTTGTTTTTGCTCCAATTTTGCATGAGTTGAAGTAAAGAATCCAGGATTTTTTCTAGGCCCACAAAGAGCTTACTGTAGGTCTTTCAAAGTTAAAAAAACGGCCATTTATTTTGTTAAATTTAGTTAAATTTGATTATTTGATAATCCATCTACTGGACAGATGTGGCATGTCAAGATGCTGATTAAACTGCATGATCAGTCGACAGGTGTTCCTTATGAAGGGGACAATAAATGGCCACTCTAAAATGTGCAGTTTTATCACACAACACAATGCCATAGATGTTTTGAGGGAGCGTGCAATTGGCATGCTGACTGCAGGAATGTCCACCAGAGCTGTTGCCCTGAATTTAATGTTTATTTCACTACCATAAGCCGTCTCCAATGTCGTTTCTGAGAATTTGGCAGTATATACAACCGGCCTCACAACCGTAGATCACGCCAGCCCAGGACCTCCACTTCCGGCTTCTTCACCTGTGAGATTGAGATTGAGACCAGCCACCTGGACAGTTGATGCAACAGTCGGTTTGCAAAACCGAAGAATTTCTGCACAAACTGTCAGAGACCGTCTCAAGGAAGCTCTTCTGCATGCTCATCATCCTCACCAGGGTCTTGACCTGACTGCAGTTCGTCGTCGTAACCAACTTGAGTGGGCAAATGCTCACCTTCGATGGCGTCTGGCACTTTGGAGAAGTGTTCTCTTCACGGATGAATCCTGGTTCTCACTGTACCGGGCAGATGGCAGACAGCGTGTATGGCGTCGTGTGGGTGAGCGGTTTGTTGATGTCAATGTTGTGAACAGGTGGTGGTGGGGTTATGGCAGGCATAAGCTACGGACAACGAACACAGGTGCATTTTATAGATGGCAATTTGAATGCACAGAGATATCGGGATGAGATCCTGAGGCCCATTGTCTTGCCATTCATCCACCGCCATCACCTCATGTTGCAGCATGATAATGCACGGCCCCATGTTGCAAGGATCTGTACACAGGTCCTGGAAGCTGAAAACATCCCAGTTCTTGCATGACCTGCATACTCACCAGACATGTCGACCATTGACCATGTTTGGGATGCTCTGGATCTAGTCTTGAAGTCTTGAAGAGGAGTGGACCAACATTCCACAGGCCACAATCAACAACCTGATCAACTCTATGTGAAGGCGATGTGTCGCTCTGCATGAGGCAAATGGTGCTCACACCAGATACTGACTGGTTTTCTGTCTCCCCCCCCCAAATAAATGCATATCTGTAGCCCTAGTCATGTGAAATCCATAGTTCAGTGCCTAATAAAATCATCTTATCTTTTTTCAAGATAATACTGCACATTTTAGAGTGGCCTTTTATTGTCCCCTTCATAAGGAACACCTGTGCACTGATCATGCAGTTTAATCAGCGTCTTGACATGCCACACCTGTCCAGTAGATGGATTATCAAATAATCAAAGAGAGGCAGGGTGTTTTTATTTTATTTTAGATTTCAGTGTATGTATCACTTCTGTAACAGGGATCTTTTCAGCCCCTCCCCCTCCACCCTCTCAGGTGATTTTATGTACAGGTACTGCCAGCCCATGGCCTCAGCTGTGTTATTTATTTAGTTTAATTTATTTAGTTTTCATTGTTAAAGCTAGAGTTCAACCTGCACAAAGACAGTACTTCAGCATCCTAAATAGATGTGAAACTAAAACTGACTGACTATCACCCTGCTACTGCGCTGTGGCAGAGATGACGACTTCCTTCTGTAACGTTACCGGCTGAGTAAATTGTAGATTTGTAAAAAAAACCTGATAGTTGCTCTTTAATGTAATAATGTACAATTTTATCAAATTTCCCTATAATGTGCTGTACCCCTGTTGTCTTTTTTAAAACTCCAACAGAAAATAATGGCTTTGATCTTCGTGATGCCTTGGACCCCAACAATGACATAGCCGGCAAAGACAAGAACAAAGGCCAGGGCGGTAGGTGGCGATCTCAAGAGCACCATGAGCTAATGCATCTTTTCTGCTTGCCAATATGCATGCATTTTGTATATACTGATTAAGACTTTAAAGTACACAGGTACAAAATGTCACCCAAAACGCCACAGCGGATCATCGGTTTCCATCTCTTCCTGTGCTCTGCATCTTCCTCTGTCGCGCCATCCACCTGCACGTCCTCCCTCACCACATCCATCTTCTGATATACCCATCATCTCTCCTCCATCCAAACCATCTCAATCTCGCCTCTCTTGCTTTGTCTCCGAACCGTCTAACCTGAGCTGTCCCTCTAATATATTCCAACTCTGGCACCTCCAGCTCTGCCTCCTGTCTTTTCGTCAGAGCCACGGCCTCCAAACCATACAACATAGCTGGTCTCACTACCGTCTTGTAAACCTTCCCTTTCACATTTGCTGGTATCCTTCTGTTGCAAATCACTCTTAATCAATATTCTTTGGAGAGAGCCTGGATGTTCATCACACGCATGCGTAGGTCGAGTATCTATTCCAACAAAGTGGAATAGATACTCACCTGGGTGACGTAGGCCATACACCCCTAGTATAAAAGGTACATGCACCCAAGAAATGGCCCTTAGAATCTTGACTGTCATGGCGGTCATCTGGAATTCGTAGAACCTCTGTTACATTCTTAACTCTGGTTCTATTTCATTCCTCCTGACTGACAGAGGCAGTGAAACCTGGATGTCTTATACCAACAAAGTCATGGGGACATTTGGGAACTCTGCGAGGGCCTCGGCAGATGGCTGTTTCTTCAGGATTATGCAACTTGACACAATGACTCTGTAGAAAGGGGCAAATGTACCATGATGCTGCCACACAGATATCTGTTAACAGAACCCCTCAGAAGGTAGAAACACTGCTTGTAGAGTGGCACCTAACATCACAAGGTACAGGTAGCCCCATGTAGCACTGAGAATGGCCTACAATCAAGTTGGAAAGTCTATGGACAATGCCCTGCCGTTATTTGTTCCTGCGTAATACACAAACAGTACATCGAACTACGGAAACCCAGTCACCCTAATGGTACAGTCATGGTGATGGGGCTGCAGTGTGAAGCCGGGCAGCTCTCATCTCATCGCCAGGTCTCTGTGCCCCTGGCTTTTGTGGGCGTGACAGCTCAAAATCGACTCGCTGTGTGGGCGCGCCAAACATTTCAAACCTCTCTGCCTTTCCATATTTAATATACATTATATAGATAGATGTGTGTGTCTTTTTTTTATTAGAATGGTGTAGCTGTCTAAATTACCTAAAAACTATGTAACTAGTCTTGCCATCCGTCTCTTAAAATAAAGAATTGTCCTTGTTGGAGAAACATTTTATTTATAGTATAAGCGAGGTTTTTCATTACAAAATAGGCTAATCATGAACAATTACGCAGTGGTCTGGGCGTCCATTTTCCAAGGATCAGCACCATTGAGAGTGTATCTTCCCTCCTATTGGCTATCGCCCGGCACCCGGCGCTGCTCATTTGCATAAAGTTGAAATCTGCTGATCTTGCCTCCGTGAAGCTGTGAGCTCATCGGCAAAGATAGCTCCGCCCCCTGCAGCTGGATGAAGCTGAGCTCCATTTGAAATGCATTGCAGCCTGTCGCATTGCAGCCTGTCGCATTGCAGCCTGTCACTTTGCAGCGCATGTGCGCCGGCGGTGTGACTGTACCATAAGGGCCCGGACAGTGCACAAAGGGTCGGCACTACCCTCCTGACTATTCTCCAGAGGTGCAAAATCAAATCATGTCAAGCTAAAAGGCGAGAGCCTCTTTGCGAGGAACGAAGGATTAGGCCACAGGTCCCATCAGGATTCTGGCAACAACTCGGTGGTACTGACGGAGAAGGCATCAAGTTCATTCACAAACTTAGCTGAGGCAATAGCCAGAAAGCAGTCTTGACAGAGAACTGTTTTAGATCTGCCTGGCCAAAGGGGTTCAAATGGAGGCTGGGACATAACTTCCAGTTCCAAAGATAGGTCTCAGGTGGACACCAATTTTTAACTTTGGAGGCCACAGCTGCCAAGCTTCCCCAAGGAAGCGAGAAAAAAGGCTGTTGGTCCTATCATCGACCTTCACATGTCGTATGACATGTATACCCTTATTGTAGAGGCTGAAAGGCCACCATTGAGCCTGGACTGCAAAAGGCTCAGCACTGCGAGTAGGTTTACTGCGGTCAAACCAACCGTCAGTGAGGAGGAGAAGGCATACTAGTCCGCACATTATTTTGTCATGTGTGTCTATAACAAGTATGACGGTAAAATGCAGAGTGAAATACATGGAGTGAACATGGACTCAACATCAGGAGGTTGTTTGTTTCCCAAGTAAATGTATTGTGGTGTACTACTCAGGAAATATTAGGAAAGTCAGATGGGGAATGTGAAATGTCAAACCGCTTAAAAAATACTATGAAAAAAGTCGAATTTAAAGGAAAGGATCTCCATGTTTCCTATTATCCTTCCTATAATGTAACCTATTATGGGATATTTCAAATCTATTGCAATAACCTAGTATTTAGTCAGGATATCAAGCATGCCATTGTCCAAATACTTCTAATTGTGTACCACATGGTGCAATCCAGGTCTGGTACTTAAAAATTCCAATGTTACCAGGTCTGCTTTACTCATACCTCTATCCCCCTTTTCAGGCGGGCTATCAGACAACGACCTGTTCGACATTGCTAAAGATGAGACGTATAAACCTGACAAGGGCAAAGGTAATAATCTTTATATCCTAATCATAGTTACTGTATGGCCTGTACAAACCTCTGTAGAATTGTGTGTGGTGGTGTAGAATCGCACACAGCCTGTGACGACACTCAATTAATTAAGGAATTGTCAATAATTGGACATTGCCATTAATTGGATGACTCTATATACACTATGCTTGCTTTGATTTTAAACTATATCCCACATTGGAGATGTTGGGTATTATTGTTTGTTTGTTTCCAATCAAAATGCCTCACTGCTTACAACTATCTTTTCGTCACAAAACAAATAGTTATACAAAATAGAGATTTGTCTATTACAAGAAAACATTCTCTGTGCAGGTGAGCGGCCTGATTCTGGCAGTGGACAGAGGGATCAATCTGATGATTACAATGGTAAACTTTACTTGTTTATTTGCCCTGGCTTTTAATTTTGTGACAAAAAAGACACACTGAAACTTAAGGGAATAAGCAAATTGATTTATTCAATAATACAAAATAATAATCTTTAAAGCAAAAAGTTATTTTTTGTTTCACATAGGTTAATTTATCAAATTGAAATGGTTCCACTTTGTACGGCATTGCTGCCGTTCTGCTCTAACGTTTATAGATAGGGAGGCATTAGCAAACACATCAACTTTTAATCTCAGATGCTTTGATTTCTCAAAATTGTACTATAATAATGTATTTGAAAAAATCAAGCCAATTATTTTTGATATTTGCTGTGAGGTTTCATTGCTGATATATTTGCTGAAAATAAATAATTTCATGATCCCCCCTGCGGCACCAAAGGAGCCAGGTCCGCCACTAATTCCTTCCGGCTCTCTTTTTTATAGGCACCATGGCCGAGACCGGCACCATTGCAGGGATCGCTAGTGCGGTTGTTATGGCGTTGGTGGGTGCAGTCAGCAGCTACATTTCGTACCAGAAGAAGAAGCTGTGCTTCAGTATACAACGTAAGACGCAGCACTAGACGCATTATGAAATACAAGGATAGCAATGACAGCGGGATTGCTGATGAAGACGATGCTGCAATAATATTTGCAAATATTATTATTATTATATTCTATTATTTGCAATAATATTGCAATAATATTTGTTAGGCCATAATGTTTATTCCTTCTTAACAGAGAGTCTGAATGCTGAGATGACGAAGTCCGAAATCCCAGAGTCTGTTGTGGCCACGGAACCGCAAGGTAAAAAAAACACAGACAATAAATACATATTTAAAATCCATACATATATTATATATATACATATACATATATTTTACATGATACATTCATACATGTATTACATACGAGCATCGTTTGTGATTGATACATTCATCCAAAATTGCAACTCATTAGTTTCTTTCATAAATCGTGAATCTTTATTGTCTAATTTAGTTTGTGCAATTAAAGTTTCTCTACGAATGCCATGTCATTCGATCCAATTGCCGTAGTCAAAAGTGGGCGACTCCTGGACAGGTTATTCTGTCGTGAGGGTTCAAAGTTCAAAGTTCAAAGTGTTTTATTGTCAAGTGTACAGTACAACACAAGGTCATTCTGGACAATGAAATTCTTGTGGCAGGGCAAGCAACAACTACGTAGTAGCACAAACAGATAGGACTTAAGTACAACAAAGACTGTAAGTACAACGTACAAGTAGAGGTCACATATAAGGGCACGAGGTCGAAGTAAAGGGCAGGGGTAACATATATGAACATGAAATGAGAACAAACAACACAAAACTAACAAAACTACGAGTTGCTGACGGAGCTCTGCCTAGTGCGACCATCTTGCGGCGCACCCGGAAGTCGAGTCCCGGTGGGGCGGTGTATCTCGCGATGCTTGTCCGCGTCCGAAATAACAAATGGAAATCCTACCTATGTTTCTACTTTAATTTGCGCAAAGCATAGTTCAGACCAGACGACGGAGCCTAAAAAGCTTAATTCTAAAGCAAAAAGAAAGAAAGAAAAAAGAAAAAAGCCAATAAAAAAGCCTGTGCCAATACACTGGTGCAGCGTTTCAAAGGTGGAGGGAGCTTAAGGACATATAAATGCTCCAAAACCGACGCAGAGGTATGACTTTTTATGATATAACGTTAGCTGCACAAACTAGCTGGCGATAAAGTTTGTTGTTGATGCTGCAAAAACATAGCAAATATAGGACATTACAAGTACAAGCTCTGTGCATCTCTATGTTTCTTAACATAGTTTGCAACGGGATGTATTAACTTTTAACTTGACATCAATGAACTTGAATTTAATTAAGCAGTTCTCAGACATTCTGTCAGTTTGAGGACACCCAAGCTCACACGAATTTGGAGCAGGGGTTAAATTGTCACCCGGGACATTAGGCTCCCCAATGTCATTAGGCAGAGCTGAACCCCGGGACATCTACTGTCAACAAATCAATATAAAATTTACGTATTTTCCTATTGTTACCCGCTGGGGGGGTTGTTTCGTTCAATTAGGAAATGGGGGAGGATAAATACATCTAAAATAATAACTCACTGTTTATATTTGTTTTCTTTGGAGAAACAGTGAATGCGGACACTGCATAGAGTGTTTATGTCACCGGTGGCCATGGAGCAAGTGGCCTGGGTTCAATTTCAGGTTATGGAGGAAGAGACATGTTTGACAATGTAGTTGTAGTTCCTAGGACTTTCTTTAGCGCTCCAGTGTTACTGTTTGACATTGGTTGAATGTCAATATATCATTCATGCTGCAGAAAATCTGACAGCGGGGTGAATGTTTTTTCTTGCCACTGTTTCTGCCAATGAAGCTAATCAAAGTAAAATGCAATAAAGTACAGTATTTTTACTGTTGTGTTTCTCTTTAGTTCAACAGACTCTGCTGGAGCCCCCCAATGCTGAGCCCCCCATTGAAGAGAACCCTGTATAACATCACACACACACACACACAATACAAACATGCACGCGTACACACACACACATACACGCTGTTCAGAGGCATACTGGTCTGTGTATATTTTTGTCCCTCATTTTTTTTCTTTTTTGGAAACACTGAGGAACAAAATGAAAATGGGTCTGTTATTTTAATAAAAGGGAGGATTATTGCATTGTTTAATTTAAAAAACAACAACTTTAAGATAGAAAGACAGTTTCCTTCATACACTAATATAGAAATATTTAAAGGTCATTTCTACTTAAACACTATGATTCTTGAGCATCTCTCTATCTTAATTCCACTAGCATCGTGTTATTAATTGGTGACTGGAAATTAAAGAAAAAAGTTAAGCGGGATGGAAAACCTGTAGGAAATATTTGAATAATTTTCAGTATAATTTAATTATATATAATTTCAGTATGAGTTTATTTCATACAATTTATTTTTTATTACTATTTATTATTTTCTATGCATTCCTCCCTTTATTACTTGAACATAGAAGTGTTTGTTTTTTCTTTTTTTTTCTCTTTTACAAGTTGAAAAAATAATTAACAAAAGGAGTCACTTTTTAAAAGTAAGATTTTAGTTAGTAGTTGCTATTCCAACAGTTACTAGAAACTATTTTAGTTTAACTAGTTAAAATGTATTAGGTACTAGTACTTATTTATTAAATACTAGTAACTATTCCAATTGTTACTAGTAACTATTGTAATGTTTCTAGTAACAATTTTGACAATTTTGTCATTGAATCCTATGAGGCTCCGTGGTTTGAGATATCAAATATTTGCCTCCAACTAGTATCTATTCCGATTGTTACTAGAATCTATTTCCATTTTTACTAGTCACTGTTAAACGGTGTTCGGGCACACACTAGATTACTCTGCACATTACTAGAGAAATAAAACGATAATAATGATAACGAAAATAACGCATAACGCCCACGTTCATCAAATCGAACCAGATCGAAGCACAGTCAGATTTCACTTGTCACGGGATGAGAGGAGAGGAGAGGAGAGAAAGAAGTCTCTAGACCTCTTTCTAGCTTGTCTCGCATGTCTCCATAATCTCCAATCTCCAATTTGCGCCCACAATCTCCGTCCGCTGCTCGTCACCCTGCCCCGTTGAGAGCATGTTTTTATTCATGTTTTTTATTTTACTCTGAAACAATGGCACGGGCGAGACGTGCCGGTGGTTCACCCAGCACCCGCAGGACCGTGATCCCACCTCACTTTTGTTGCACCATGGGGTTTGTTTCACCCTGTGACTCACATGCGCGCTGCCCCGGTAGATAGTCTCGCCGGTAGCGGGGAGCCCTGTCTCCCCGGGAAGCGCCGAGGTCCATGCAAGGGGCGCTGTAACCGAGGTGTACATTTTATTTGCATTTTACAACGCGGTGTAAAAGTGCAATTGCACTCAGAAACTGTAGGGGCGCCAAATACCAAAAGTTATATAATACTGCTTTAAAACATGGGTTCATCAGTAACAAATAAAGCAGCTGTTTGGAAAGCATGTTTAACAGAGCATATGTGAGTGTAAATATATTAGAAGTCATCTTCAATAGCATTCTGAAATACTGTAACCAACTGCCCTTACATCCCCCCTTTGTGTCCATTCTGTGTGGTGTTCACTTGTCTACCCTTTGTAACATCTCTGTATATATAGTTGCCTTGCCCAGAAACAAATTAGTGGAAATTAGTTGTGGAAGACCAAAGATGCCACGTGAATTGTTATGGATGATGTTCAACTTCAAGGGTTTATTTAAGGCATCGTATCTGAGTCATAGAAGAGTCTAAATCACTCAATATTAAGTCAGGTAGAATTGTCATTTCACATGGTAAATGTCGGTCCGCCATAACTAATAAATTGCTTCTAAAAAACAAAAATGAAAGGAACTAGCTCCCTAAAAACCTTCTTAATTGCAGAGATTTTTACAAATCAGTTACGATTAGCAGGCAAGGAGATTTGATGGCTGGATGAGTGAATAGTTGTACACTCTCACCCCCTGCTGGGGGTGAGAGTGTACATGTGTTCCACACATTTCGTGAACACCTGAGGGCCTGCTTACCATGGCAGCGAGGCCCTGCTGCGGCCTCAGCCAAGACCGGGAAGGTTCTGAGAGCACTGCTGTCATGGTTGTGTCTGACCCACGGGGCTGAAGTCGTTCTGTTTCCCGCTCCTGGGTTTCTGCTGCCCCAGGGAATGAGGAGGCGGAGGGAGGCGTAAGCCACTCTCCCGCTTCTGTGTCCTGGCCTCTGCTGCGTGCTTACCCCCCTGCGGTGGAGGAGGTGGGGTGCATTTCTTCTCCTCCTCGAACTTGGCCATCATGAGACTCATCGCTTTGCTGAAGGCGCTGGTGGGGCACACCAGAGAATCCAGCAGTGGCAGCTTGACCCGGTCCAGCTTGACCCGGTCAGGCCTAACAAGAGAGCCCGATGTAGGGCCACACCAACCGATGACTCCATCCGGAAGGATATTCCCACTACACTGCCTCACCAATCGGCACTCGAAAGGTTAAACAGTAGAATGCTGTGAAATTCGAGAACATCGATGTAGGATTCTTCTTACGCAAAGTAAGAAAAGAGGAAGAGAGGAAACCGACCTGCGGGTATATATCCCCGCGCAGGATGGAAGTACAGTGTCGTCACTTCCTCTGCCGTTATACGTGAATGCATTACATGGACATGGATTACATGATCTGATCTGTCGATCAAGTCCCATGAGTCGCAGTCCCTGCGAGATGCAACCGCAATGTGAAATTTGACTGTCATTTCAGAGCGGAGGTAGCAGGTATCAAAGACGGATAAGACAGTCCATTGAAATCCAAAAGGACGCTCAGTGGAGCAACACTTACCATCATACCATCATAATTAAAAAAACGGCAGATAGCAGATAGCAGAAACATAAAGACATAAACATAAAACAAAACAAAAACATAAAAAATCAGTAGAGTAGACAATTGAGAATAATTTAACTGCACCGAAGACTAGATTAACGCTGCATTCTGTAGAAGTCTGAAAGATCCACTCCTCGGAAAACTGTAAAGGAACGGCCATTTGAGGCGGAATTCCAAGTCGGAATTTCGGGGAAGATTGCTTTTTGCCGAGATAAGAGACTTTGCATGGGTTTTTATTTGAAAACGATATTCTGCAATCTTTTATGTTATATGTTCATTATATGTGTGTTATGTTATATGTTTGTATCTTACATTGTGTTGCTTTAGCGTAACTGCCACCTGCCCATATTGGGCTCACTCTGTAGCATTGTCAGCCATACAAGTGTTACTTGTAAACTTTTGTTGATAGATTTATACATATACAGTATATTATTTGTCATATGTATACATATATGTTATTTTCATTTAATTTAATTTTT